>JACXGM010000088.1:23640-93569 GCA_016801145.1 Umbra pygmaea
GCTCACTGACATCCTGAACCCAGACTGTGACATTAGCATCATGATGCTCACTGACATCCTGAATCTAGGCTGTGTCTGGTGAATGTGAATGACGGGGATAACTGACTATTAAGAGAGCTGTCAGATAGCACACCGTTCCAATCCCTCTCTCCGTAACTCACGCAAACATCGATGTCGCTCTAAGTTTGGGCGAAGCAGCCTTATAAGTGCATTTGGTATCATTGCCATTGATTTTCAATACCAAAAATAGTAGGAAAAAATATAGTATTTCATAAACCCATTTCCCCGATGAATACAGACTACAGACTGTATATAATTACCTAAAAGATTTCCAAGCTTTCCTGTTGAACTGTCGCGTGTGTGAAATAGCTACCTGGGTTCCAAGAGAACTGCTCCATATTTCTGAGGCCGACGATGAGCAGGAGAACATAGTTGGTGAACCTTTCCTTGATATCTGAGATGAAAAAAAAAAACAATGTTTTTACGTCTTATTACTTAAGACTTGTGACAGCATCACACAAGTGAAATCTGGAACATCAACAAATACAGCAGGTTTTACATTGCAGCATGTTCTATCGAAGTTTCAATTATTTGGCATAAATACCACACTCATTGGAAATCCTGCGTTGTTTGGGAACATATGTATTATGTTAACAACCCAGATCTTCAAAGGTGTGAGCAAATTGCAAGTGTGAGTAGGCGGCTGGTTTAGAACCCGATTGAAGCTTATTTTTGTCTCCTTCATTCACGCAGAATGACAGTAACAGAGATGAAAACATGCAGCCAGCAGGCACAAAGAGGCTGAGTTCAGGATGCATTAAATCCATAGTGCATCTCTTTTGTGTAATCAAAGCTGAATAAACAGCTCTAAGTGCTGCTTCAAAAGGATGAGAGAGAGAGGGGAGTGAGAGATGGAGAGAGGGCTTAGGCCATTGGTTGTGACCAGGATTTATCCTGAAGCATAGAAAGAGCACAGAATTTCTCTAAGCCAAACGCCACAGCTACGCCTAAAAGATACTGTCCCTAAATACATATAAATGTGTACAGTATAATTAATGTGTTACAGTAACTTACCGCTGTTGGACATCTGAAAGAGGTTGTTCTTTTCAAACTTCTTGAATACACTGCCTTTGATTTCAACAAACTGTACAAGCAGGAAAGAAAGGATTTTAGTGACCTTGCAAAATAAAAAAATATATAATATATATATTTCTAAAGTTTTACTGCATGGAAATGTTGGAAAAATATAGAAGAATGTTTTTTGCTCAAAGAGCAGCGGGCCATATTTGCTACTAGGGAAAGTGTTGTATGGGAGTGTGTTAAACTGTATGTTAAGAACACAGATTGTGTATGGGAGTGTGTTATACTGTATGTTAAGAGCACAGAAGTGTGTGTTAAGCTCACGTTGTTGGACATCATGATGGTGAGCAGGGACTTGTTGTGAGAGTTGAATGCCACGTTGAGTGTTGATGCCTGGACCATAATAAGAATAGCATGTAGGACTGACAGAGAGGCTCAGGAAAACAACACAGGCAATAACATCTGCTAGGAATGTCTGCAAGGACAAAACAAGCACCAACTGACGTTTTGTCAGTACACATAAGCACATACGGTATTCAGCTTTGGGGTTAGGTTTAGGATAAAAGTTACAGTTGGAGTTACAGTTAGAATTAGGGTTAGGTGTTTTTAGGAATTCCCCACAAGGATAGTAAACTAGTTTGTAAAGGAAAACACCCAAATACTAAAACTAGGCTCTGTGTGTAAATACTGAACTATAATCCACACCATTACTATTCAGAAACAATACTGACAGAAAAGTGACAGTAATAGTAGAAAACACGTCCTTCATCACAATACTTCCTGTGTGTAAGTCTTAATGGGCCAGGAAGGATACAGACATAGAGGACGGCCATGATGAAATGGGGGATGACTCCGATGCTGTCCCTCTTCCTCTCCTTGGGCTCGGTGGCCGTCCAGTAGAGAGCGTCCAGAATGTCTTGGCCGAATGAGGAGAACAGCCTGTCAGCTACCTAGGTGGAGGAAGGTCAAACGCCAAGTCACGCCCTGGTTAGTGAAGGGGATTAACTCAGATGATGGAGTACAGGTACTGGAAGGTGTAACATCTACTTAGATTTGTCTTTTTGAAACCTAGGAGGGATTCCATTTAAGATATCAACACCTCCATTTTTTATTACATAGGAATTATAGAGGCTTTAATATAATATGTTAGCCAAGGCCTAGGCCATGTCCCTAGCCTAACAAGACTTGGTCAGCTACTGTTTACTTAATTAGTATTACCCTTTTGAATTAGTAATACTAGTTTGACCTTGGTTACCTTCAACTGTCTGATAATCAATCACAATTATATTACAAAATGATTGTCTTTTTCTATAGGTCTTTCCTCACTAATTTTGGTGAGACACAATTCTCTTATCAAGGCAACACCCAGCGGGCGCGGGAAAGACGATAGTTGTGATATCCGTGCTTCCCAAAGCAAATCTGATGCTGTTCTGGTTATTATCACGATGCTGCGACAATCTGGAAGTCTAGACCAATCCTCACATGCTGGAGCATCTTTATTGTGCTCACAGGTGCCCAACCCTCTGCAAGCAGGCTAGCCAATTCAATAACTAACTCCCTAAATCTGAACTGAGATACACCTTCCTCCGAACAACCTCTGGGCTAACGTAAAGGGCTGGTTTCCGGACCCGCAATTATATGTCCAACTTCAGATCTCTCTTATATAGACTACTCATCATAACAAACAACAAATAGGCATGCAATAACTGTCTAGTGTGTGGTGAATGGGTGGGAGTGGGTCAATCCTGCTGACCGGTCCCAGCTGTAACCTCTAAGTGTAACCGATGGTACCTCCAGCATGTTGTAGATGATGTAGAGCTTGATGACCGACTGGCCCCGGATCAGGTGGTACATCATGCTGTAGTCCACATAGTGCATCATGGAGTAACACAGCACCAGGATCAGCCCCTTCAGCATGTCACACACCTGGGCCGGCTGCAGTAGACGGGCGCCGCTGTCGGAGACAAAACGCACGCACGCTCATGGTACTGCTACTTACAAATAGGGCTTTTGGTGACAGTGTTTGTGGCGTGACGTGACACAGTCCACCATGGGAACTGGGTCTCAGTGGTAGGCTAGGAGGTCTGTGTCATGATGAGTTTCAAGGCAACACTAAAATGACTCCCCAGCATCCGTGTTGAACACGAGACATGTAGTTGGATTGAATGATCATTCAGTAAACACATTCATGGTTGGGGGAGGGGGGTGGGGTTAAGTGCATGCACTTAAAGTGAACTGCATAGCCTGGTAGTTAGTCGGATTAAGGCCATACTGAGAACATCATTGTAAAGGTAATGACAGAGCATCACTGCACAGCTGACATTTCTGAAGTGCAATGATGTAATCTACTGTACATCTAAGTAAACTGATCTACTTTACATCTAAACAAACTACAGCTGCTGAGTACACACTATCACTTCGCTAACAACGGTTACTTCAATGACCCAAATCGAGGCGAGTATCACCAATATAATGAAGTTAGGTATCTCAAATAAAAACTAAGTAAGACAACTCAACTGAATGCCAGTCAATGAATTGCCAACAATGGATTTCCGGATAAAACTTTGAAACTGTTCGATTAGGAAAGCAATCTATTCTGAGTGAAAGGAGAATGGTACCTATCGACACTGTGTCAGAGTCATTTACCATAAATAGCATCTTATATCTAAACTGCCTTCTTTAAATTTTTTAAATATCATAAAATAAATGTTCTACAGCTTTTGGAGACTGCTCACTGAAAGAGAAAGTAGATCTGTTTTCACTGCAGAATTCTACGCAGTGTACCTTTACACAAGTTTAAAAAATCAATTCCTGAAATGGAGAGAAAAAAGAAATCTTCTCTATAGATTGACCTCATCAACTGCGTTGATAAATTCAGGGAATGTGCAAAAGTAATATCTCAGTGGTCACTGTTTGGGAAGTACTTCTCTCTCACCTCTAGATCCTGTCACCCTCCCATAATAATCTCCCAACAGACACACTGAGATGCTTTTCCCAGCCAGAGTCGAAACAAAACGGAGGCGCAAAACATCTCAGTCTGTCTGTTGGGAGATTATTTTGAGACGGTGGCAAAGAAGATGTGTTGAGTGAGAAGAGCTTGAGTTCGGAACTGGAGAACACTAAATCAGGTGTTACATCTGTTATGCCAGTGTGTGGTGAGCCCTGAAACATGGAGGGCATCCACAAACATTAAAGGTTATTATCATAAAGTTATTGGCAAGATGCTTCATGGTTATACAAAGGTTAATAGTGAATGCTTATTAATATTGGGGCCAGAAAGGGTTCGATTTCATTGATTGAATAATACGCAAAAACAAAAGACAGAAATGGAATCAAGGGGAATAAACAAGATGAACTAAGGTGCTGGTGCTCTACTGCCATCTGCTGGTTGGAGTCAGATAAAACAATTTGGCATGTTCTACTACACACCTGCTGAGGAATGACCTGTGGGTAACCCCTAACATCACACCGCGAAAGCTCATAAAGGAAAAGGCATGATGAGAAAATGTACCCTGTGTTCTGCCAATGTATTCCCAGGCCCGAGTCCAACCCATCAGTCAACAGACCCCAGCAGACTGACTGCAGCTCAGGCCAATGACAGCTGTATGTGTGTGTGTGTGTGTGTGTGTGTGTGTGTGTGTGTGTGTGTAAAGGTCAGTCATGCTTTGTTGCCATGCAAAGACACAACAGCGCAGGCAGAACTCAAATGGATTCCACAAAGACACAGCCTTTAGCAGTGCTGCGAGAGATGAAAAGAATTGGAAATAAAAAAACTGAATCCTAACTGTTATTAGTACAGTCGTGGTCAAAAGTTGAGAATAACACAAGGATTGGTCTCCACAAAGTTTGCTGCTTCAGTGTTCTTACATCATATTGTCAGTAGTTACTATGGTATGCTGAAGTATAATTACAAGCATTCCATAAGTGTCAAAAGTTTTTAATGAAAATGAAATTCAGTTTATGCAAAGAGTCAATATTTGTAGTGTTCTTCTTTAAGACCTCTGCATTCCAGCCTGTCATGCTGTCAATTAACTTCTGCCCACATCCTGACTGATGGCAGCCCATTCTTGCATGATCAATGCTTGGAGTTCGTCAAAATTTGTGGGTTTTTGTTTGTCCACTCGCTTCTTGAGGATTGACCACAAGTTCTCAATGGGATTAAGGTCTAGGGAGTTTCCTGGCCATGGACCCAAAATGTCGATGTTTTGTTCCCCGAGCCACTTAGTTAACACTTTTGCCTTATGGCAAGGTACTCCATCCTGCTGGAAAAGGCATTGGTGATCACCCAACTGTTCTTGGATGGTTGAGAGAAGATGCTAGGTTAGACAAAATTGTGAGTGAGCCCACTCCCTTGGCTGAAAAGCAACCCCACAATGAATGGTCTCAGGATGCTTTAATGTTGACATGACACAGCACTGATGGTAGCACTCACCTTTTCTTCTCTAGACAAGGTGTTTTCTGGATCGCCCAAACAACCGGAAAGGGGATTCTTCAGAGAAGATGACTCTACCCCAGTCCTCAGCAGTCCAATCCCTGTACCTTTTGCAGAATATCAGTCTGTCCCTGATGTGTTTCCTGTAGAGAAGTGGTTTCTTTGCTGACCTTCTTGACACTAGGCTTTCCTCCTAAAGTCTTCTCCTCACTGTGCGTGCAGATGCACTCACACCTGCCTGCTTCCATTCCTGAGCAAGCTCTGCACTGGTGGTACCCCGATCCCGCAGCTGAATCAACTTTAGGAGGGTCCTGGCATTAGCTGGATTTTCTTGGGTGCACTGATGCCTTCTTTTATTTTTTTTAATCAATGATGAGGTGCAATCTAACTAGCAGCAATATCCTTGCCTGTGAAGCCGTTTTTGTGCAAAGCAATGATGACGGCACGTTTCCTTGCAGGTAACCATGGTTGACAGAAGAACAATGATTTCAAGCACCACCCTCCTTTTAAAGCTTCCGGTCTCTTATTCTAACTCAATCAGCATGACAGAGTGATCTCCAGCCTTTTTCTCATCAACACTCTCACCTGTGTTAACGAGACAATCACTGACATTATGAAACCTGGTCCTTTTGTGGTGGGGCTGAAATGCAGTGGAAATGTTTTTTTCTGGGATTAAGTTCAATTTCATGGCAGAGGGACTTTTCGTCAACACTGAGGCAGCAGACTGAAAATGAATATTTGTGAAATTCTCAAAACTTTTGACCATGACTGTATATAAAAGGTGGTGAAGTTTTGAGGTATGACTTTCTCATTACACATCACTGGGGGTGATGGCAGATATTAAAAAAATAATCAATGTGCTGAATTTTTATCTGTTCTACTTCCTCCTTACACAGTATCATTGCCCTACTTGGGACTTTGAAAACTGACAGGGTGACAGCAAATCTCCTCCGAATAAATGTCCCACTTAAAGATCAATGAAAAGACTTGGCAATAAACCAAGTCATATTCTCGCTCTGCATAAAGCCAAAAATGTTGATAATATTATGGTATATTAAAATGTTAATACTACATACTTTGTCAGTTCAGGTATTGACAATGATTATCCTTCCAATTCTGTATTTCCCCCTAAAATGTCATTCTGATAAACCAGTAGTTAGTAACAGCATTTCTGTTCATATAAGAGACGGTACTGTAATTATTTGGAGGAGGAATACAAGAGCCATCTGTCCATATAGTCTGACCGAGTATCTGCAGTGCACAACTATGACTCATGCACTACCAGTGGCCCTGCACACTTCAGATTGTTCAAATTACTCTAAATTCTGTATACTTTACATATTCTGTAAGAATATTTCAGTAAACCAGTGTGATGGCTCCAAATGAGTGACATCCTTTTCTTCACAATTCTCTGCTAAGCAGTGCTGCTTCTTAGCAAACTGGATGATACCAGGCCAACACGCCTAGACACCAGGAGCTCCCTGGTAGAAACTGCTTATGATGTTGCAGGACTCAATTCAAGAGTGTTAAAGAAACCATGTCTACTAGATAAATCAGTCCTTCAAGTAAAATTTTACAGTTTAGCTAGAAAAGCCCTGTTTGTGAACACTGGTATTGACCCAAAATGGCCCCTCAGCGGCTTTAGCATGAAGCATGAATGAAACAGCACAAAGCTTCATACCAGGACAAACAAGATGGAGAAAATATAGATACATAAAATATACATGATAAAGCTGTGGCAAGCTTGAGTCTAGCATACCTGCTTCGATTGCAGTAGGGGCATACGTTTGCCCTGCAGGGAAAGAAGGCAACGGTAGAGTAACCTTTGTACAGACCAGTAACAAGTAAAGTGAATCTATAAATATGGTCTATGAGAACACATAAACCTACAGTATGTGAAATATGTTCAATACTGAAGTGAAGTCTTAACAACATTCACCTCTATCTGTTATTGGACAGAAAAGCAAACACACTTAATTTGGCCATGTAGCCCAGTATTTTTGATTTCATATATAATAAAATTTGTACAGAATGTTCCCTTTTTTTCAAGGGTATTGACATGTCTGTTTTACTCTTTGGAAATGATAGCCCAATCACCGCAATTGAGGAAGCAACAATGTTCTGAAAATTCACATTAATGGCATGAGGGTAATCCAAGCGTAGTATTTGGACCGATATTCTTGTTGTACAAAGATTTCATCTAGCTTGTGATTTTACATATTAAATGCATTCGTTCGTTATTTTGGTTCAACTGTGTTTGCCAATATGAATTTAATTATGTATATTAACATGTCAATTTGGAATTACAGAGGTTTCAAGGCAGACAGGTGTTTACAGATGTGCTATCCAAGCACTTTTGAAGAAGCACAAAGAAATGGGCAACCTTGAGGACCGTAGAAGCAGTGGTCAGCCAAAGAAACTTACTGCAGCAGATGTAAAACACATCATGCCTACTTCCCTTTTCAATCAGAAGACGTCCAGAAGTGTCATCTGCTCAGAATTACCACCCTGTGGTACACCCGTCAACTGTCTGTAGAGGACTGGTCAGAAGTCGCCTTCATGGAAGACTTGTAGCCAAAAAGCCATACCTCCAACGTGGAAACAAGGCCAAGCGAATCAACTACGCACAAAAACACAGGAACTAGGGTGCAGCAAAATGGCAGCAAGTGCTCTGGACTGGTGAGCCAACATGTGAAATGTGTCTGTAGCAGAAGGCGGTTTGTTCACCAAAGAGCTGGAAAGTGGTACAAGAATGAGTGACCGCAAGCAACAGTGAAGCATGGTGGAGGTTCCTGTCAAGTTTGGGGCTGCATTTCCTGCAAGTTGAGTTTTGGCCCAAGGGTGGTCACATCAAATATTGATTTGATTTCACTTTTCCTCTGTTCACTCACTTTGCGTTTTGGTAATTAATAAAATAGACATTCTTAATTTCCAACATTTTTTTCCACACCTGCTAAAACATTTCAAATCCGCTACTAGGCGAATGTGCTCGCCTACGGAGCAACAAGAGGAGCTCCTCCCGCTATCTTCAGGTGATGCTCAAACGCTACACCCCTACATGGGCTCCTGACCGTCCCAAGCCTTCGGAATGTCAACTCCAAATCCAAGCAGTCAAACTATTCTCTGTCCTGGCTCCTCAATGGTGGAATGTACTCTGTCTGGTGTAAGTTCACAGTGAAAACATTTTATCATTCTGAATTATTTATTTATTTGCCATTTTTAGCCAAGATTGTAGCCACTTTTGAAATTGCTTAATGCTGACTAAATTGTGGTAGTCTAAAGTGATATTTAATTAAATAAATATACTTTCCCAATCTCCCCTCCCAATTGGTCTTGTCCATTGTCGGCAGCTTCGCAACTCCTTGGACAGATGGGGGATGTTGAAAGGAGCTCCAACCAACCACATTTTGCCAAGCTGATTTTTTCACAATGCTCCTCCAACATGGAAGCTTTTAGTCAGCTCACATGTGGGATGATTACACTCACCAACTATACTTCCACAATTTGACTTACAGGCACCTGCACACAAGAAGTTGCTGGAGAGCGACATGGCAAAGTAGAAACTTGTATCTATAGACGTATCTATCCCAAATCCTAGGCAGCACTATGCCAATTGGTGCTGTCTCATACTGTGGTTAACTATGCCAGAGGACCCTAAATAAATATGGATTTGAAATGCCCATCCTATATCCAAGAGTATGTTTAATCTAAATGGAAGGTACCACAAAAAACCTCAGCTGATATAAAGGTTTGATGTGCTTTTAGACAGTTACACATTTTCTAATTTTATTTTTTGTTCTAAGAATGACAGAACTGTTTAATATATTTGTTGTTAAGCGGTTAAAATCCATGGAACACAACTTGTATCTTTAAAATTGCTAAAGGCACAGTCTCATAGATTAGCGGTTGTTCCAAACATGTAAAATTCGAGCACCTATATCTCCTGAATTTTTTACATGCTACTAACTTTAAAAACAAGTCTGACAATTGTTGTTTGAATAAAAAAAAAGGAGGAATTGACCTCAAATGGATTTAACATACCCACATTTAAGATAATGACTGAAGTGGCCCACGTCTAGTTCTCATTGGAGGGGGCCCATTACATTGGGAATAAGAACTACTTTCTCAGACAGTGTACATATTAGCCTTTCCACTCATCCTTTTGCAAATTTGAATTTCACAAACATAATGCAATAAAGTTATCTATGTCAGGGGTTGGCAAACGCATGCAGTTCCTATACTACTGTACTTATGGCTGAGTTAAAGTAATGTTCAATTTCATTTAGCACTGTTGGTTTCTCCAAAGCTTTCATGAGCCCCCTTTACGCTCTCTGTAATCTAGACAAATATATACTTAGCCATAACATTGAACTTAATTAGCAAGTGTCTGTTTTATTGCAATGAAGAAATATTTAATGTTCCCATATCATATAAGACAACTGGGTGCTTTAGGCAGAAATAATTAAGCGACTCGAGTTTCACCATTAGCTGGAAGGCCATGCCCACGTTTCGGCTTTACGCTTTGGGTCGCAGGATGAACGAGAAGCCTCTGGACGTTCACTGCATTTCTCCCCTGACACTTCACCTGACAGAATTTCTTTTGTGGATCCCTCAATGCTTTCCATGAAATCTTTCAGTCATAACCAGTGTTGGGTAAAGTTACTTTTACAATTACTTTTTAATTACTTGCTGAGTTCACAAGTTTTGGGAAGTCCCTAATTAAGACCTAAAGATCAGGTAAATGGAGTTCATATCTTACTGGTGACCATGATTGACATTTTCTTTACTCTTTCTATTTGTTTTATAGGTCACTGTTAAGATTTGAACTCCATTTCCCTTATTATTTTGTCATAATTAGGGTCTTCCCAAACTTGTGAACTCAACAATTAACTGAAAAGTAATTGTTAAAAGTAAAAGTAACTTTACCCAACACTGGTCATAACGGCTCCCAACTCCTGGTCTATGCCATAGATAGACGTGGTAGTACAAAGTAATTTCTAATCAAGTCATGCAGTATTTCTTGGTTAGTGCCAGAGCTGTGCTCAGCAGTATAAAGTTGATTAAACTTTCGATAAAGAATTATATTTGGTACAAAATGTGTGAATTTCTGATTGAATGGCAGTACTGGAGTAAGAACGAAAGAGTACCTGAGGCCACAGCAGGGTAGGGTGATAAGGCGCAGCAGGGCCAACAGCACACGCAGGGGCAGCAGCGTGAACACGTAGAGGAAGGCATCCAGACACAGGAAGAAACCAAAGATCATCAACTGTAGGGTAGAACACAACACAAACCCAGGTGAAACGTGCAGGTTCTACAGAGAGTTACTCTGTGTCTCCTTCTAAATACCTAATGTCACATTCCCAGATCATCCCGTACAAACCTGTTTCACAAAAGAATGTACATGTTTGCTTAAAAGATGGTGGGACAATACCGGGCCAACCACTCTCAACACTATATTATGCAACCAGACAAACAGAAAGGATTATATCAGTAGGTTTCCATACACAGTGTCTAAATGCTAGCTTTTACCAGATGCAATACTTAAAGCCAGTAAAATTATTAGCTGTCAGGCAAATTGTCCAAAATTAAAACTAATCTACTTAGTAGTTTAATATTTAACTTTGAGCAACCAAAAAGTCTGCTACAAGCTGAGGGCAAACTTTAAGGAAGAGCAAGAAAAATGTGGATCAAAATTTGATCAAGAATGTTGAAAACATGTACACAATCAAATTAAGAAATACAAAATTAATAATATTATGACAGTGATCCCTGAAAAATATTTTTCATATTTTTTTTATATTGCAAAGAAATCAGATAAAACATTTGGCACAAATCATTTTATGGTTCTAGCTTCAAATTTCAGGGCGTAAGTAATGAACTATAAAAATCACATTAGGTTTTTGTCTTGTTGATATTTAATAATATTTTATATTAAATGTTCATCATTTCCGTTGACTACTATACTCCAATAAAGAAGAAAAAAAGTTTGCTGCCTCAGTGTTCTTAGATCTTTTATTCAGTATTTACTATGGTATAATGAAGTATAATTACAACATTCTAATGGTGGCTCCCATTTTTCCAGTCAAAGTGTTGATTTTCGAATGCAGCGTAACAGGGAGGAGAGTAAACATGGAACGCTTCTAAAGCTTAGTTCCGTATAAATGCACAGATAATTCATTGTTTTGTTGTTAATGAAAAACAATATTGACCTTATAGTTGAAAAAGGAGCCTCATATGAACTACTAAAATCAAAAAGTGGAAACGACATGAGGTCTCGCGTGGGTAGTTGTTGCCAGTGTTACAAAGTTTCATGCAAGAGTTTACGTCAGCTAAGATTAGATTATTTAGACTGATATGATATACTGAATTGAAACCCCTTGTTATTATTTGAATAGATATTGTCATGAGATAAGTGGCTAAGTTATCATGCTTTTCATTTGAATTACAACTTCATGACATTTCCTCCTATGGAGTCCTTTCATTCGAATTTGAAGATCGACACTTTTTGACTGGCAAAATGGCAGCCAGCAGAAACACAAACTGCTAAGGTGAGTTGTACAAAACCTTTAGTGAACTCTGTGTACACAAACAATGTTCTCAATGCTCGAGTTCACGTATACAGCCCCTGGTGATACTTCGAGTAAAGTTTCATGTTGTGTTGAGCCTTCTTATGCGTGTGTTATACTTAACATTCCCGACCTGGCGTACGCCAAAGTGACGTCATGGGAGCGACGTAACTATTTATCCCTCCTAGGTCGAGCGTCAAAAGCGATTATCTCACGAACCGTACATGCTAGCAACTGAAGCTTGGTACCGTTGGACAGGGGAGACTTAGACAAACAATGAGTGGTGGCACATCTCTGTGTGTTACTCACAGCCGGAGATATCGCACCTCAAAGCCGACGATGGCCTGTCTTTTTGACTAAAAATATCACAGAAGGAAGTGAAAATGACAAAAAATAACAAATTTTTCAATAACATAGGACATCATCCTGCATAAAACAACCATTTTTGGAGTTGGAATTTAGCTGGGTTTTAAAAACGTAAAGAAATCTAGTTAGAAAAGAGTGTAGCATTTTGATGTTGACTTGATTGTATGGCCCCCAAACATTGCACACTGGTCCAGGACACCTGGGGGCTTGACAATAAGCAATAAAATGCCTTATGCACTATAGATAACATGCTTTTACATGTAAAAAACTACAAATAATACATACGTTCTTTAGACTTTTGGGATAAATATTGAATAAAACATAAAATTCAGTGACCCAGGATGTTGGATTTCATTCATCTATGTTGTAGCCATGGGTCTTCTGAATCCAAAACCATAAGGCACTTCACTGTAGGTCAAGGTATGACCTTTCTAGAGGCCAAAAAGTCAACTGTGTGCCAAGCGGACCTAAAACCCCTTAGACCTTTAAGGAACTCCTGCTGGTGCTCGCAACACTAGTTGCAGTCTTTTCCTGAACAGAGCTGTCGCAACTGAGGAGAGGCTTCCGACTTTGATATTTCTACCGACTAGAAGAAGAAGAAAAAGGTAAATGATGGCAGAACTGGCAGCAGCATTGACGTTAATGTCAACAGTGACTAAGATTATCATAACTGTGTTGTTATGAACCATTTAAAGTTTTATTATGAACCATTAACTGTGTCATTATGAATTGTTTACTGTGCCTTCAAACTTGTCCATGCTTCCTGTTTCCGTTTTGTCGCGTGTCACTGGAAAAGAAAGAGTGGTGCGCGCCCTTGGCTTGTGCGCTCGAAATCCCCGGTCAGGAACGTCAAGTATACTGCACGCTTTAGTGTTTTAAAAATAGCGATTTTGATGCTATCATATTAGTGCCCCTATCACTCCCGTTCAAAAAGTGATTTGACCAAAACCAAAAATATGGAAAATCTTATAAATGGCGCTTCCGTCCTAATTATGCTTTTAAAATGAAGGTTTGACTCAGGTACATTCAAAAACGTCTGTAGGTTGCATTTTGGCGCGAGTTTTAAACGCTTTAAAGCCAGACTGATTGTATACTTTCTGTTGCAGTTGTTTGGAAATAACGACAGAAAGACGAGTTATAGTAATGAATGAGTGGCTAACTAGTTTGTTGTCTGGGGTTTTCATGCAGCCCCTGGCCTATCTGGAGTGGAGGTAGCATCATTAGCTTCAATGTAGCTATCGGTGATTGTGAAAAAACCTGGAGGAATGAAAAAAAAAGAATCTGTTGCATATTCTGGCTAAATCTGTACCTAATGAAGACTAGGGTTTATAGCTGTGGGACAATATTGTGACCCGTAGTAAATGTTTCAAATTGCGTTTTATACTTTCTAGTTAGTTGCCAAGGTCCTTGTGCTAAATTCGACTCCACCAAAGTAATTTGCATGTGCTCAGGTGCAAAGTTTGCATTGAATTCTGGACTTTGTGGTATTTCAAGTAAGCATACATAAGCAATCGAACTGTACTCTCGGCTGTTTGAAAAAGAAAACACAGGAACAGCACTGTCTATGGTATTGTTTTTAAATACTATATTTAAAATGTTTAATTTACTCTGGAATTGTCCTTTAAGTAACAGTATGTTACAGCCTTTCAAGCTGCCTTCATTTTACTAGGGAGCTGCACCACGGCAAGAAAAACATAAGAAATACACTAAATTTCAGACATGAACATTTTATTTGACATTTTCTTGCCACTTCAATAATATGTCTGGTTGCAAAGCTTTTCTTATTTAATTCAGCTCATTGTGCCTGCATGTGCGAGAAACGGCGCACTGTCCCCATACCAATCAATCCGGATAGAAAAAATGCAGTGCATGTCAAAGTAACGTTGCGCTTCTTAGTCTTTCTGCTACAATTCTCTTTACAGGATTTGTATATGGTTGATATTGTTTCAAATTATGATTTGATAATCCAAAATTATAGTAGGGCAACTATGGAGTTAAATCTCCATGTTGTAAAAAGAAAGAAAAACAATATCAATACTTAATTATTCCAAACACAACAAGTTTCAATACAAAAATTATTTTATCAAAAATTATCCTTTGAACAACTATAACTTTAAGCATAGTTCATTGTTCTACACATTGTTGAGAGTAAACAGGGTTCAGATGAGAGTACCAACCTAGGAAAGTTGTTTTACTCATAGTATGTCTTAGGTTTGCAGTCTAATGCACATTTGTAATTATCAATAATGTAAATGTATTACTTGAATTGTATGTAATACACTTCCCAAACTGAAAGAACTCCCCGACAGCATCTAAATATTTCAGAGACATGTTAACTCTAGTCCATAGGCCCAAAATTTGATGAACCCAACCATTTTACTTTCACTGACAAATCCTTTATTAAGTGAGGAACAAACCTCACATGAAAAGATGTTTGATAATAAGTTTACATGGAACTACTTTATTATGATGTTTCATAATAAGTATACATGGAACACTCTCAGTGTTAACATTGAATATTGGTCTAGTGTTTCGATAGGTCAAATTATAACACACAGGGTGTTCATTTAAAACTGGAGAATTTCCTGTGTAGTGGTCTAGCACTGTAGGCCAATAGTGTTCCATAATAATGCAGATGATATGTATCATATTATTAATATGATTATATCAAAATGTATTGATGAACAGAAGATGTCATTATTATATTTATATAGCATATAATTTTGAAGTACTTTTGCAGGGAAATGCATTCCTTAAAACGAATTAACAGAGAATGTAGGTTACTTACAGAAAGACAAAGCAAGGAAATCTGAAAGTGCTGTGTTGAAATGTGTTAAAACAGGCCAGAAATAAAGGTGACAGTCTGTACTCTTGCCTCATTCCTCTTCAGTTGTATTTTCAAATACATTCAGTGTACAACAAAAGTAGCAATTTAGACTTTACTGTTCAATACTCATGGAGGGCACTATGCTTTGCCAAGCCTTTACTGAAATCATTTTGAGCTGTTGCTTGTTTTGGAGTTTCTGAATTCAGTCTCATCTTAAACTATTAAGGCATGTTCAATCAGAATTTTATCAGTGGATTGTCAAGGCCGTTCGAAAATGTTACATTTTTTTCCTCTGAGGAACTTCTTGGTTGCATTGCCTGTTACAGTATGAAGTGCATGATTGCATTTTCTTGTACAGTTGTGCTCAAAACTTTGCATACCTCCAGAGAATTGGTAAGAGATGTACATTTTTAAATAACCTGAGTGAGCAGGCAAAACTATTTTTTTGGTTTTCATATTCAACTGTAGGTCATAACAGAATGGCACAATTTTAAAACAAAACCTGTCAACTTTATGCAGTTCTAGTGCCTAATTGCGCAGGTCTTTTGACTGTTATTTTCTGCTCACAATGGCTCAGTATCTAGCCTGCTCAGTGCATCCACGTGACAGCTAACAAACTCATTGACTATATACATATACTCTAATTGCAATTTAAATTTCCACAGGTTTGGGAAATTAACCTTCAACTGCCATTTTAAGCTGAATGTGTGTCACCTTGTGTATCTTTAACATGCCAAACATTCATGGAAACTTTTGATCAGTGCCATTTGGGTGGTTTTTTTATCAGTTTGGTTTACAAAGGAGCCAAACACCTGTGTGATAATTAATGGCTTGTTATGTAAACATATCAGCACAACTGTACATTGGTAGCCAAGATGCTTCTGTGCACTTTAATAATGATGAGTGAGCCCGCCTGCCCACGCTGTGACACTACCTTCACCCTGTTTCCCAGAGAAGGTCGAATGTTTTAGATCCAATAGAGTTTTTTTCTCCACAATTTTGCCTTCCAATTCACATCTCATCTGCCCATAAAACTCTGTTCTAAAACTGTACTGGCTGATCTCTGTACTTTTTCAGCGATGCTAATCTCTTCTTTTTTTTATTCGGAAAAGTTGGAAATAAAAGGTGACATTCTGTACTATTGGTACATTAAATTGCCCTGCCAATTATGTTATTTTTAAAGGATTTTAATTGTACATTTAAATAATTTGGGAATATGACAACAATGGTAATAGATACACTTCTGTAGTACTGGTGACGCAGAGCTGAGCGAATATATGTTGATGGTGTGGACTGATATTGCTTGCAATTTATAAATCAGCCCAGAGAAAGGAAACAAACAGCGACCTCTGTTCTGCCACTATTCACCAATGAAGACAGCTGGTCTGTTAAAACTTTGGTAATAAATAATTGCATCGGAGCAAGCGGCTACTCATTCCTCTTCTAAAGAAAGTATTCAAAATGTAAATAGTGTAGTAATATTATCAAGAAAGGGAAATCTGTTCGACTGCGATGGGTCTTCAAACACATATCAGTAAAGAAAACATTGGCTAGTGGTGTGCGGTATAGCGTCATATACAAATATCCAGTGAACTGGTGGAAATAATGATGGTATCTTTTTGTCAGATAGGAATGGGTTACTGTGTAGTTGACACGTCATTGAGAGTGAGGCTACTAGAAGACGGTTCATTAGTCTATACAAATTGCATTGCACACGCAATCATAGACAGGAGCATGCACGTTCCACATCAAAATGTTGCAAGGAAAGAAAACAAGTCCCACGACTTCAGTCAACATCTTTGGAGTCTATAATTAAAGATGCAGTTTATTATGTTAGACACTGGTTGTAAATGTGGCGCTGTTGAGCTAAAACAGATTTCCAGTATTAATGTACTATCATGTATTTATGGTCTATGTCAAGATTTGTGCCCCATGTCATCAAAATCACCCGACTTAAATTTCAAATGTCATGGCTAGCGGAGGTATAACTGTGATCGTACAAGGAAATTATATATATAAAATAGCATAATACACATCAAAAATACCTACATCACTTTACTATAATGGCAATATGCATGCCGCTATGGCAAAACCTTATCCAGGTGAAGATCACAGCCGTAAAATTTTGTTTATAGTGCAAGCTTGCTGTCAGAGTTCACTTCATGAACAACATGGGGTTGAACAGCAACCTAGTTTCAATGTGCGCTGCTCAGTGCATCCTGCCCTTCGACTACTCACTTTCTACTGATAGAAAGGCTGTTATTGTACGGTGCAACTCAGCCTGAGAAAATAGTGAAAGCAGCTACCTCTGTATGTACCCTAGCTGACGTTAACAGAGTTTTGGTGCTGTCATTTTTTAAGGAAAGGGAGCCAGCTCAAAAGGTTAGCAGCACAGAGACTATTAAATAGATACCACAAAAACACACAACAACGTTGGTTACCGGAGTTCTGTAACAAACTGCTCGTAGTGGTTAACCCTTTTTGCGTAGCACCTGAGACAATTTTGCATACCAGCCCCCCACACCAGCCAATAGGGGGACGAAACTTCACCACTATATAAAAGGGGGCTAGCACATTATAGCTTTCTCCTGACAAACTCTGAAGCCAACAACTGTGTGCTATCAGGACATCAAGCCCTACGGGGCTCTGCGCCACTCTTTGAAATGTTACAGAACTCCGGCAACTATCATTCTATATCGTGGAGTTCTGCCCCATAGGGGGAGCTCCGCTTTTAGTTGTTTAGGGCGGAACTAAATAAGAGCATTCCTGCCCAGTGCTCTATGAACCAAGGACCGTTGGTGTCAAACATTACAACAAGTTCAATGCTTCCCCACACAGTCATAGTCCACAAACACACTCCAATACACCATAAAACAACCATGAAGAATGAATGACATGACTCCTAGATAAAAGGTATGGTATGTCAATCGATTCACAGTTAACTTAGGGGATCACTGGCTATCTGACCTAGGGAGCCCAGAACAGAAAACAGAGTCTGAAACCACCTGAGGAGACATTCATCAAATAGAAATTGGTGAATGGAGACGTCAATGCCCAGGATGTGACCACACAAATCTCTTCCACACCCGCGCCTCCAAGAAGCAGCGGACATAGCAACACCGCTTGTTGAATGTGCCTTTACCCCACCCGGCGCAGGAAGACCCACTGCCACGTAAGCCAACTCAATGGCTTCACAAAGCCAGTGGGCCTGGCGTACCTTGGACAAGGGATTACCCAATGCCGTTAAAAATATTTTTGTTAAATGTCAGAGAATGCTTCTTTAAATTTGTTTATTCATTCAGGTTTAATCGTGAATTTTCCAATAGCGTTTTCAAAAGATTGTTACCATTATTTTGCCAATGAAAACCTGAATGACCTGGGAGCATTTCAAGCACAATCTCATTGCTGATTATGAGAAATAAATCTAGAAACCTAACTGTTCAGATGTTGTAACTGCTAGCCTACACTACCTGCTGCCCAAAAACTTGAGGGTAACTTAGCTGTAATCTAGTGAACATATTACTGGGCATGAGACAGCAAAATAGAAATACAAAAACAATTATCCTAGGTACTGTTTGTTTGCCTGTGTTTTCCATTTTCTATGAAACATGTGAATTTCACTGATTAGCCAAATGACAAGTTTGACCATTGAGGATTGAAGGCCAAAAAGTAGATAACAGAAATTGACTCAAACCCTGTTAATGGCCGCTACATTCATGCACCCACAACCATAAACATCTGTGGATAACATATCATATGAAATGTCTGGAAAAGACACCTGAGGTCAGAATACATGCTATATATATTTGTCCAAGGTTTCGCTAGAGGTCAATAGTCAGAGAACTCAGGTCCCGTCTTACCACCTCTACTTCATGCCGGTACACCATACGATATAGTGTCATTTTTCCAGGCCAGGCAGGTTTTTCATATTCGGGAAGAAATCCAAAGAATGTGCAAATATTTTTTTATCATTTTTTTTTTCGGACACGTCATGAAATATTTTGGACATTTAAATTGGTAAATGGAGCGTGTAATAGCCGCAAATGTTTTTTACTAATAGTTTTGCTTCTTCCACTTTGCCATGCCACAAGCTGGGCGTGAAACGCAGCGCTTTGCAACACACGTGACCGCCCTCCTTGACAATGTTAAAAACACTTGGACTCTACAAATGTTACCAAATTTATAGCACCAGCTTTAGGAACCTTATGTTACTGGACAGATTCCCTAAAGACTAGGCTACCTGCGGGTAAGGAGCTTGCATGGAAACAAAGCCTAATGAAAGATAATAAAGACATAAAGCCACTCAACTGGTATCAATCTCCCCACCGCTGTAGGGAAAGCGAGGCAATACGCTGATGTGTGTGACCATCAATCACCAATAGACCCAGTAAATGCCAAAGTAATTTGTCAACATCAAGAATCAGACTTGACACACCGGTTTTGCGCACACTTTTTTCATGCATTTCTTAAAATAAAATAAAATAATAATTTAAATAGAAGTCAACTCTTGTAATCAACATCTCACCTTTAAAATGTGATGTTCAAATAGCAGACACATTACACTCTAATAGCATTTGAAAAGATGTAAACCCAATGCCTAAAAAAGCATGCAAAGGAATTAAAGATCCATAAAGCTAAAATTAAGTACACACGTACCTTTTCAAATAGCAAATACCATCTAAGACCAGTCATTTCATTTTGAGGGAGGGATGCGATCAAACGCGCACTACCTCTACTGAGTTCTCTGTTAGCCTAACGAATATCCCAAGGGATGAGGGGATTGCAACACTTCCTGTTTCTCACCAGGAAGCGAGTGTTGGGGGTTGGGTTTGGTTAAAGACTCACAACTCAACTCTTTCATTGGTCTGTCCCGGGCTGTTTTCTTCACTCAACTTCAGGTAGTTCCCTCCTGCAGGCTACTTCTAGACCTAAAAGGTCACAACGACTTATCTGTTTGCACACATTCTTCAGCTCCCCGGGTCTGGAATGCTATGGCTACACCAATGAGAGCTGGAGAGGCATACATACATAGATTAGGCTAAGGTAATAACTGAGCTTTAGGGATGTCCACCTTCTTGGTATAGAGGTCTGAAAAACCATTCATACCAGTGGGCTATTCCAAAATAATATAATGCATTGTGTTTAGTCTACACCCACACCTGTGTAGCATATATTTATATGAAGAATTAGAAAGACTTTAAAATAAAGACAGGATTAACACATCTACTTAATAAAGACAGGAATAACACATCTACTTGTGTACTTCTGCTATTAGACCAGCAGAAGTGTACATCTATGTATACATTGTTTCTACTGATACAGCACCATCTAATGGTGAAGGAGAGACTGCCTTCCCATGACTATCCAGGCATGAAGGTAACTGCACATACACACCCTGAGCAATAGCACCTCTCTGAGGTAGCATCTAGCGTTTGGATTATTGATGCGATACTGCTAGAGCAGTGGTTCCCAAACTTTTTCCAGTCCTGTACCCCCTTAGACATTCAACATATAGCTGCGTACCCCATCGACCAGAGCCCCCTCCCACCAACACACACACACACACACACACACACACACACACACACACACACACACACACACACACACACACACACACACACACACACACACACAGTGTATTTATACATATTATACAGCCATACAGAAAAAGTGAGTATCCAATCATTTAGCTCTTTATACATTGGTCACATCAAACTGCATTTAGGTACCATCAGCTCACACACTGAGTGAAATTGTTAATTGCTCACCACCGATTCATTAGAAGAGTGGGCTTGAAAGGACACACACAACTCTGAAATGTTGAGTTGTGTTAACAGAGATCAACCCTAAATCGATTTCTGCTCACAGTTTGTGTCTGTATTTAGTTCATGCTGATGAGGGTGAGGAATCTTTACAGTGCGAGTTACCGCTGCAGAAAATAAGGCGCAGATGGCTCAGTGGTTAGGAAGTCAGTCTGGTAGTCGGAAGGTTGCCGGTTCGATTCCTGACTCTGCCAAATGCCATTGTGTCCTTGGGCAAGGTACTTTAACCTAAGTTGCTCCACGGGAATGTCACTGTACGTACTGTAAGTTGCTCTGGATAAGAGCTTCAGATAAATGACTAAAATAACACTAAACATCTTGCTGCCTGATCTGGAAATATGACAGCGGCTTCTGACTAAATTAAATTTTCGTAGAACCACTCGTAGTTCAGGTAAGCTGGTAACTGCAGGAAGGGCAGAAAAGTGATGATGGATCCAGTTGTCTACGTTCTACGTTCTCCATTTCAGGGAAGTACCTGAAACATACACTGCTCAAAATAATTAAGGGTCTCAACCAAAACATATCTAATTGTTTTTTTTTCATTTTAATTGCTTTAATTTTATCTTTAATCTATTTTAAATTTTTATGTTTTCCTGTTCATGTAAAGCACCTTGCCATTGTGTATGAAATGTGCTATATAAATAAACTTGCCTTGCCTAAAGACCAAATTCTTTACTGTACGTTGTGTAATTCCTTGAAAATAAAATTACTTAACAGCAGTCAGTAGAAACCAAAATCAACAAACAATTGAGGGCTGGATTCAAACTCACACGAAAATCATAGTGAAGAATTAAAATCACAGGGTGATTCAACTTGCGTAAATTTGATCACAGCAACTCATAATGTGACTCAGTATTGTGTATAGCCCTCACATGCCTGTATGAACTCCCGACAATGTCTGGGCATGTTCCTGATAAGACAGCATATAGTGTCCTGGGGGATCTCCACCCATACCTGGATCAGGGCATCAGTGAGCTCCTGGAACATCAGTGGTGTTACCTGGCGGCATCGGATGCACCAATACATAATGTTTCTCATGTTTTGCATTAGATTCAGGCCTGGGGAATGTGGGGCCAGTCAATAGCATCAATACCTGCGTCATCCAGGAACTGCCTACACACTCTGGCCACATGAGGCCGGGCATTGTCCTGCACCAGGTGGAACCCAGGGCCCACTGCACCAGCGTAAGGTCTAACGATGGGGCTGAGGATTTCATCCCGGTACCTAACAGTCAGGGTACTGTTGGCTAGCACATGGAGGTCTTTGTGACCCTCTAAGTACATGCCTCCCCAGATCATCACTGACCCACCACCAAACCGGTCATGCTGGATGATGTTACAGGCAGCATAGCATTCAGCACGGCATCTGCAGACTCTTTCATGTCTGACACGTGCTCAGTGTGAACCTGCTCTCATTTGTGAAAAGAATTGGGCACCAATGACAGACCTGCCAATTTTAGTGTTCTCTGGTGAATGCCAATCGAGTTGTATCGTGCTGGTCTGTGAGCACATGTCCCACTAGAGGACGTCGGGCCCTCATGTCACCCTCATGGAGTCTGTTTCTCACAGTTTGGTCAGACAAATGCACACCAGTAGCCCTCTGACCGTCATTTTGTAGGGCTCTGGCAGTGCTCCTCACACAAAGGAGTAGATACCGTTCCTGTCGCTAATGATGCCCTTCTAGGGCCCTGTGCAGTTGTCCTCATGTAACGGCCCAGCTCCTGGCATCTCCTCCATGCTTTTGTGACGGCACATATGGCTTCGCCATCCTGGAGGAGCTGGACTACCTGTGCAACCTGAATGGGCCTCAGGTACCGCCTCATGCAACCAGTAGTGATAAGGACACTAGCAAAACATTGTCTGTGGCCACCACCTGCAAAGACATTCCCTTGGGGGTTTGTTTAGCTGTTGCCACTCCAGTGCACCTGTTGTCACTTTCATTTGCACCAAAACAGGTCAAATTGATTCAGAATTGATTATGCTTCCATACTAGACAGGTTTATATTCCTCACGTTTAATTGAATTGGTACTATATGGGGATGATTGTGTGTTGGCCTAATTTTTTGAGCAGTGTAGTTTCAGGACTTTTCAGACTTCCCTGGGCTGGATTTTCAAAAGTTATATACATGGATTACTGGTATGAAAATATGCAAAGACCAAATGAAAGCAACAGGAGACACTTTTTAAGTAAATGTTATTTCCACTCCTGTCATTTTATGTCTATATTAATCCAAAATCCAACTAGATACTTTTTTTTAAAACAACCCGAGAACTTTATCAAGGGCAATGCTAAACAAATACTGCTAAACTGACCTATTTGGTTATCTGTGTGTGCGTTTGTGAGTTTACCTTTTCCAGTTCTCTGGGAATGCGCATGCATGTGTATACTCGCTCTCTGCGCTCGGTGTACTTTGCTTCGTTGTGCTCCAGGAAGTAGCCACGAGTCAGCTCGGCGCACATGAAGCGTGACAGGGACGGATCTGGAACAACAATATGACAACACTGAGCGCTCTGTTACCACATGGCTATTGTGCTTCTCCAATACTCACTGTTTCATGTTATCAACACAATGGCCTAAATCAATGTCAAAACAAAACTGATGTGAAAAGGTAAAGGAATGGATGATTCACTTTTGACCAGAAAAGACAACACAAACAAATGCACCTTGGCTGAGAGGACCAAAACAGAATAGCCTAATATTTAACACTAAAGATGGATTGAATTAGACTGACAGCTTTCAAATGAACACCCGCCTGTCAATGACGCCGTTAAAGCAGCTGCACAAATAGGTACAATTGCAATTATTTATGATCGTACCTTGTATGGTATTTACTTGTATTTGCGGTGCTTTTACTTTACCTGAACTACATTAGCTATCAACTCTGAAACAGTCTTATGATAAGAGGAGAGAATGTTTGCTGAGGTCAAACAAAGGCGCCCCTCTGCTCTGAGTTTTACCATATACTGTATAGTCAATGGTTTTACCCGAAATTACCTCACACTGTCTTGAAATTATTTCTCGACAGTTGGACAAATTGAGAACTTGTTACACATGAGTTGTTTAACACAAAGGTTATATAGACTAGAAGTAATTGTATTTTTGATTGATAGTTACATTGTGTCGCGATTTAAAACCTGTTTTTAATTTTAGCCACTCGAGCAATAGTCCAGAGGAATATATCGTATGATGTCAGGGATGTAGGCTAATTGGGAGGCAGCCAGCTTGAAAAAAAATACATTTCAGTATCACTAGTTAGTTGTCACAATAAACGCTGCTTATCAAATAACGTATGTATCTGAAGTTAATCAGTTTTTGTAGTTTTGCCTGCTAGTTAAGACCGTAATTAAATTCCGACTTTCAGTTTCCAGTCGTAAGACCGCGTGCCTTGATAGGCGCGATTTATGACACTTAATCTTCAAGATACCAACCATTATTAAAAAAGAAGTTTGCAAGCTAGTACTACGAAGCCAAATGCAAAATATGTGTTACAATCAGTGAACGTTATTTAATATCATTAAGCATGGCCCTAACTTTGACTAAGCGGTTTGACCGTTTACGTAGTAGATACAGTGCAGCAGTGGCGACATGTTTTGGTTGGTTGTGCATACGATTGTCTGACAGCACAACAACAACAGAACACTATCGTTATCATGTCGCTAATGTAGCTATAGCTACAGTTTAATGAAACTGTCCGCTTATAAAATATTGCCTGCAAGCTAGGTAGCGCAGAGAGATTGGGGTTTTCAGATCAAATGATAATGCAACAACGATACTACGTAGTATGTACAGTACTGAATGATACTACAGTAATTACTGTATACTACTGAGACCGGGCGCGCGCCAGGGAAACCCACCTGTGTTGTCACGTTCACGTTGCTCCCGTCTGACAGCATTTATATCGTAACACCCCAATGTTTCTGCTAGATCTGGAGTTTTACCGACATTCCCCGACATTGGTATGTCATCCCATGATCGTTTATCCTTCTTGTCCTCATTTTCGGTCTCTTCTTGGTCAGACGGCCCAGTCCCAAACAGGTCCGCCATCTTCACTCTGCCTAAAAGCAACGTTGGTTCATGGCCCAGCCAAGGCAACGTCATCACATTCTCACCTAGTGGTTGGTGCTTAAATATAAAGTAAACAAACAAGTAAAATTGGCCAAAATCATGATCCAAACACATTTTTCGATATAATGTGCCACAGGTATATAGAGATTTCAGAAATCAATTACATGTTATTGCTTTACTCAAAAAGGTTAATTATGGAATCTTCATTTATTTTTGCAAAAAAACTGGAAAAAAATGCATATTAAAACCGGTATTAATTGAGTGTTGATAATAATTAATACTATTATCGCATATTGTGACTATCAAGTCAAAATTAAAAAATGTCAACGCTTAATCGGAAGTCCTTACAAAACCACAAGATGGCAACAAAGATCCATTAAAACAATGTCACACTATATCCAGCTAACTGCTGCTTCACAGTGATTCGTAGTGATTACAATTAATAACGTAGTCTAACAATTATGTTTACAGACAAACAAATCGATCTACTGGTCTAAAAGCAAAAGTCAAGAAGTTGATCTCCAATCCCCAAAATAATATCGTATTATTGCATCTTAGAAGTCGATGATTACGCACTTAAAAAATAAAATCATGTCTACTAATCATTTTCATGTCTACTAATCTAATCATTTCAACTTGTTAACTTATTAATACACAAAGGGGAAAACATTAGAAACAGGGATGGATAAAGGCACCGTGCAAAGTAATACATTACGCAGAAACCCAATCGGACCAATCTGTAAGCACGGTTTATTGGCACACATAATGGCAAAGCATACATACCACACATCAGATGACACAAAACAGCTCTGCCATATAATGTACAAATTGTGCAGAGTTCTAATATTACCAGTCTCAAACATATTCAGAAATGTGTTAGCTTCCTTACAAATAAATACACAACAGATCCAATCTTATAATGAAGACATCCATGGTTGTCTTGCCATTATAAACAAAATCCAACACAAGGAAAATAATTCAGGGTGGAATAATCAATTAAAGAGCAACTGGTAACACAAACAGCCTTTCTGTAGGGACTTGAGAATGCTGGTTTTTGTTGGAGTTGTGGGTGTTAATACATAATGTATTTTAATTATCTCTTCAGTTTATACATTTATAAATGCAAATGTTTTATTAACAGTTTATTATTGTATATAATCTGTTCATTAATTATTTGACTGGATGTAAAAATGTCAAAATAATAAATGAGCTACTTGTACTGTAGCAGCAGAAATCAATTAGACAAACCAGAATCCAAATGCCCCTATAGAAATGTGATGCTTGCAAATAAAATATATTGTCTCAACAGCTGCCATTTACAAAGTGGTTTCAAAATGGTGGCTAAACTCTATTTACAGAGCTGCAAACCTTGTAACAGTGTTCCCAAACTGATTAAACAAATAAAAGAGGGCAGACCAACATGTCTCAAAAAGATACATATATCAAACCAAAAAAAAGTTAAGTCATGCAGGAAAAAGATTTAGTGTCAGTTTGGGAGTAGGTCATTAAAGGGAAAGAACTAGGCCAAATTCCAAATAAGAAAAAAACTGCATGAATGCATTGATGTATGTCAGCAAACTTCACAATCTGATTGGCAAAATACAAATGCGATTGCAAAGTATTTTAGGGAGAAGCAAAAATAACATCAACAAACTACAAACACAACCGAACGGGTTTGCATCAAATAACAATCGGCGACAACTGCGGTAATTCTGAATAGCAATCCTGGAACACGAGTCTCCCCACTTGAAGCTGTCCGAGGTGGAGAAACAGTCACTTTCCTTTTAATTGGAAATCGGAAAAAAGACAACAACAACGTAAACAAACCAACAGCCAAATGAATTTCCAATAAAAATGCAAATTCTCAAGACGACGACGCCTCAGCCTTTGCAGATGTAGTTTGTTGGTTGGGTACTGGCTGAGCAAGAACCTTGCCAGTTAATTCTCATTCAGGCTGATGCTCTAACAAGAGCACATGTTGTTTTTGACGTTATGTTTCACTTCGCACTTCTCCTGTCAATTGTCCAAGAGGGGTCGAAGGTCAAAAGGGTCACATTCACAGAATCCCACTACTGTTAAAGCTCAATGATTGAGAAGGTTTCTGTGATGGAGAGATCGGATGAAAACACTGGCCATGTGTCATTTCCAGAGCAATTCCAACTTCCCTAACACTAGGAATTCCCGCCAAATCCCAAATGGAGGGATTGTACGAAAAATAAAAAAGACAACCCAGGTATTGTTTCATGTTATCATTGCAATGCATTTAGGTGGAAAAAGTATTTTATTGTATGAATATTGCTGCGCAATGTCATTCAGTTTGCTGGCGCTCTCAATTTCCTGGGTGTAGCGCTAAAGTCAGAGAAGTATGTTCTGGTATTTGGTGGATGATTGAAGATGATGAGTGACACTAACACCGTTTACCAGGGTGTGGAAAAAAATGCCAACAGGGTTTCGATTCAGTACAATGTGAGGTTTTACAGGGCACCGCCCAAATGGGCCTAATAGGTACAGATTTTTATTGTATTTTGAGGATTACTATGATCTCACTGGAATGTCAAAAATAGTGACATTTAACAATTTGAATGATGACAGTTGGTGCACTGAATGCGCTGTCTGTGGCGATGGTCTCTTTGTGTTTTACTGTGAGGACTGTGGCGCCGTGCTCTCTGCTTTGCTATCCTGGTTATTGGGCGGCTTGCTTCCCCACGGGCTGTTAAGAGCCGGCGATCCATTGAAGTCGTCCTCGTCGTCCAGTCCATTGGTGGCATCGTACTGCGTGTTCTCCAGGCGCGTGATCAAACGCTCGTCCTCATCCCCGAATTCCCCGCCCATCAGGGTGGGCTCGCCCACCACCATCACGTCCTGGCAGACAAAGAAGAGAGGCCAAAGGTTCATGGTCAAATATTAATGTCACGTCAAGTACAATATATTTGTTGGTTTATTTTCTCTATTCTTCTTATTAAAGATTAAAACTGATATGCTGTATGGAAAAGTATGGGTTCTGTAGTGCCTAAAGCTGCGAAAGCTGACCGTGCCATCACAGCTGCGGGTAGTAAGTCCTCTCTATGATGAAATAAGATGACCATGTTATCACAGATGTGGCAAGTGAGACTTTAATTCATCTCTATACTGAAATAAACTGACCAGGCTCTCACAGTCCTGGGCCAATGTTTCATCCATCCATCTCTATGACAAAATATAGAGACCTAGCAATCCACGCTCTATCAACCTCTATGGTTTCATGACACGTTTCCCCAAAGCGGTACATCCCGGTGCATTACCAAGGGATCTGTTTTGACCGTGTTTCTACACGGCCCCCTGCCGCTCTTGCGATAACATTTGTGTGGGGGAAGGGAGTGTGTGTACCGCTGGTGTGGATGTCGAAGCCCCATGAAGCCAGTGAACTCGCATACACTCGGTCGACCCCTCTCGGAGCACTCTTAACAAATGAAACCGCCTCCAACTGATGAAGTGGTCTTCCCTCCTTTCCCACCTCCCGTGGACCAATCAATAGTAATCATGTAGGAAATTTTTCAAAAGAAGTGACCCTGTGAGTTCAGGTCACAGACGGTCACAAACAGGGTTGATTATTCATTTGCGGTGTGAGGGAATTGGCTGTTTCTAATTCTCTGTTTCGCTCTAAAAATAGGTACGGACGTATCTAGCTGAGATTCAATAACACGCAGTGTTAGATGATTGATTACTGGTAGGTACATGTGCTCATGATAGAATGGTGTTGTTTGTTCAGCGCAGGCCAACTTGTGTATCTCCCCTGGTCTGCTACAGCGACTCTACTGAACAGCACACAACCACCCACAGTATATCAGGAGGAAGCCACACAGCTAAATGGAGCACACGCTTCGCTGGCCATGTGTGTCGACGCCGCCTGGCATGGGAGCTCCGGTCTAGTCTCCTCTCGGATGTGCAAACGTGTGCACGAGCACGCACGCAGACACACTCTCCGGAGAGCTCTGCAGACCGCATACACACAGCAAGCTCCGGCACTCCTCCATGACACACACTCATGTGGGGAGGCAAAACAACCACACACGTGCACACCGTTGCATGCGAGCGCACACAAAACAACGAGGACCCTGATGGGTGGTGGTGGTTGTTGTTTATCCGAGACGCGATACAAGCTTCTCTACGACAACGTTTCTCAAACCCCCCCTAGCGACCGCCTCTACACCCCACTATGCTGTAATTGCACTAATTAATTTAGGTGAGCTTTTTGACTAAATGACAATATCCACACTGATTTGTCAATTTGCATAGCTAATTAAGTCATTAGTTCCAAACCTGCTGATTGCCAAGCAGCCTTGAATTCACCATCTGTTCCTGCAAGGGTGGCTGTCTACCTACCTCTGGCCAACGGGCCAACCCCACCACATACCAAAGAAAACAGCTGGTGGCTAAACGGGGATAGGGGAAGAGTTAATTGTTGTGTAATTAATAACGTTTTGTCTACTCATCTCATTAGTTTCAGTGCTAGCCAGTTAGCCCTCAATGGAACAATAGCTGTTAAAGATTGTAAGGAATGCTTATTATCTGTTATTGTCCTTTTTGAGATGAGACAACCCTCACACAGCCCCTAAAAAATAAAAAAGGTGGAAGCTAAATGGTGCCTACCTTTGCCCATTAAAAAGCTGGGTTGACCATTCATTATAGTCCAATACAACCTGCAAACAAAATGTCTAGGCTAAAAAATACTTTCAGGTTATTAAAATGTACAAATCAGGGCTCTACAGTGCCCCATTTCATGAGAATTTGCTCTAAAAAATAGACATGTGATACAAGGAAAAATGATTTACGAGCACAGTGTGCAAGTACAAATAACAACCTACCATAATGCATTTTTCCCCCCGCTTCTAATTGTTACAAAACTACAACTCCCACATTCCGCAAGAAGTCATGCGCCAACTGCAGTAGTTTTCTGTGACAACGCAGTGAAGTCAAAGTGAGAGAAAGGTGGTAAAAAAAAAAGTATAAATTCTGTGTTACTTGAACATTTTTCAATGCGCTCCTAAATTTCTTTGTTTGCTCCGACAGTTTTTTGTTTAGAAGTACCTGTACTCCTTGGGAAAAAAGTTAGCGTAGAGCCCTGCAAATGTTTGCAGGTGGAAACATAGAGTTAACCACTAATATCCCCTTTTCTACCTTACAGACAATTATTGATGCTGTCAGAACAACTTTAATTCAAAGATTCTACACTCGTCTGGTTGTCTATAGGAATGATGCAACCACATTTTTTCATAAGAAATCACACAATTTGGTGTTTTGTTTGGGCTGTTAATTCCATTCAGTGAATGTGCCTGTATACGTTTCACCCGTAATTTACCGAAGGTTTTCATTGATTCGGGGCGTAATACAAGTAGTAAACTCTCTGCTAGTCAGTGTAATTTCAGCACAGTGTCCAGAAGAGGTCACTGTTGAACAACACAACAACAAACTCCTGCCGAGCCCTCCCCCTTCAGAGTGCCCCCCCCTCCGCGCCGGGGTCCACTTCTTATTGTCATTGGGCTCACGTAGAGCTTGTGCTCAACCAGTGAACGAACAACTTCTCAGACAAAGCTAGTAGGCGTGCAACATATGTAACCAGCATGTTAGCCCCCGCTACTCTTAAAGACGCGTGTCAGCGTTGCCCATAGGAAGCGCGTGTGTGTGTTTTTAAAAGAAAGCAAGGAGGGGGAGGATGGAGAGGGGTGAGGGGTGTATACAGATATACTGTGTGATAATGAGAGGTGGCACAGAGCCAAACAGCCTTCCACAGAGAAAACAATTGTGTATGTGTGACTGAGTAAGAGATAGAAAAGAGCTAAGGAAAGAGTGGGAGAGAGAGTTGATGTTTTGTGTCCAAGTATGAGGGAAAGAAGAGAGAAACAGACCAAACGATAGACAGGAAGAGAGAGAGACAGAAAGATGGAAAGAGGAATTAGAGGGAGAGGATAGATAGAGAAAGGAGAGAGACAGCTAGAGTCTCCCATGTTCAGTGCCTTGGGTTGCTTGTAAAGCGCTGTAAACGCCAATTACTATTATTATTTTTATTATACAGAGGAAAGATGGAAAGAAACAGAGGACAGAGTCGAGAGAAGCCTTGTGGATTTAAAACCATGACCTTAAAGGCAACATGAGGAATGAGCCAAATCAGAGTTCACAGTTCACCAGCCTCTCCCCCAGTCTCCTTGCCTCCCTAAATCCCCTACATCCCCAGTCAGAGCGCAGCACTAAAGCAGTCACTATGACTCCTGACAGTCTATATATAAACGCCACGCAAGCCCAAAGAGTGATAGTGACTGGGAACTACAGCCTGTGCAAACAACTGAAGAGCAATAGCACTTTATCCCCCCAGGGGTCTGATGGGAAGCGGCGAGGTGTAACACATGGCTGTTTAAGTAGGTGTTTAACCTCAAACTGTGGCGAGTGGCCCTGTTGCATCGGCACGTCAAGGAATCATGATATTGAGTATGCATTTTAGACTCGTCTCAGAACACTGGTTGACAAAGCACCGGCTCAAGCAGGTGGGCGTTACAAAAACTGGACAGGATCCTTCTAGAACATATCGACTTATTCCGTGCCATTTCTGTGTGTTCTATATTGGCTGTGCACGTTTCTACGGTTATATTGTGATGTGAAAAGGTGTAAGGGGGAGGGGCCAGACCCACTGGAGCTGATGCTTACAGGTACCTGACTGGAGAGGCTGAAGTTGGAGGCGGGGCTTCTCTTCTTACTGTTGGCATTACCCACGCTGCTGTTGGCGCTGCTGGCCGAGTTCTTCCGTTTCCTCCTCTTCGTCGCCTGTCTCGTAGGCTCAGCTTTGGCGCGACCAGCAAAGAAAACAAGAGCCATGGCAAAGAACATAATGCATACACCAAGGTGGGGCTACTATTTAACGGGCATATTGGTTGTACAGACAAGGGTATGTAAGCATGCAACCACAGCAACACAGATACGCACACACAACTCAGAAATTAAACATGCAGTGACCTAATGTGGTCAAGCATTCTTAAGCCCCTGCCTCAGGTGCATATGTTCAGCATGGGTTTCAATATGGCCAACTGCTATTTCAGGAGAAAAAACACTATTTTGCCTTTCCCCATTGTCTTTAACCAATAAAACATAAAAGTATCTTAATATGTCTTTCAAAGTACAACACATGCTTGTTTTGAAACAGAGGTGAAATCAAAATGCCTGAACGTCTCCCAAGATGTGCTCTAATAAGGAAGAAGCTCTGTTTCATTTGCATGAATGCTCAACAATAGTGTCTGCTGCTTTGACATAATGACCTTAATGTTAAATAGTTCTCAAAAACCACTCTATATTTAAAGGACCATAGTGTAAAATATAACTACTGTTATTTTACTAAATATCCTTGTTCTGTATTTATGTATTGCTATGAATCGTCTTTGTGAGTCATTATCTGTTTGTTTGCTTTATCATATAACGTAATGATTGATAAACAACATGGTGTCTTTTGCTAAATTCAATTCATCTGGGTATTTGGAACTCCATTCTCTCAGCATATCTGGCTTTGAATATGATTTCCAAAAGGGAAATCCCTGCAGTAGAACTGGTTTCAGGAAGAACACATTTTTGTTCCAGAGAGAATAGTTTTGTTCCACGTAGAACCATTTTAGGAGATTTAGTAGCCAGGTTCTCATCCCCTCTCAAAATGTTTCAAAACAATCTTTCCTGTTTTTTCCCCTTTTTCTAGGAATGTGGTGCATTTAATAAAAGGGACATACTAAAGTAGCTTAGCTAAGGCATTTTTTTTACTCAAATCAAACTGGGATTTCCCAATCAAAAACAGGCAACATTCTAGAGTCTAGACTGTCAATCTTAAGACCACTGAGTTTCTCTGAATTCCAAGTCTTGACTATAAGCAAACATTTAGGGGTTTTACATTTCCAGTTGCATTTCATAGTGACACAGTATGAAATATGTGACATGTACTCACAAGAGTTGTGTAATTTTGGCTCCATGTTTTAGACGGGTGTTTAGCACTGACAATAATGTATTCCATGCAATACAGGGAGATAATCATCAGGGAGAATAGAACGCATCTCCCCTAACTACTTCTATCTCTACTGAAGAACACAGAATGACAGAAAAGGTACCTTTTTTGTGATTTGTAGGGAATATTTCAGTTTTGAAGTTCTGTGGGTGTCCAGCTGAAAAAAAAAATTGTTTTGTTTTATTGATGCAAATAATTATTTTATTGTAATTAAATGTCAGAGTGAGACAGAAAGATACCAGAATATAGAACAAAGAGAATGACGGTGTAAAAATAGCACATTCACTGCAACACAGACAGATAATGCCTAAACGTCATTACGGTAGACTCAGAATTATATAAATAAAATTAAATCTATATATTTTAATTATCAAGTAAATTGACATGTAACTTATTAAAAAATTAAGATGTAATTAAATAACATACTTGATCATTTGCTTGTTGTAAAGAAACACAATAGGTTTAATAGAGATCATAGTAATACTTAAATCTAAAACAAATCTGTTTTTCTGAAATACATAATTGGTGAACACATTTATTTTGTGATGTTCACAGGGTTTGTAAAATAATGTAATTCCTCTCATTGGGCAAAAAACAACATTTCTGTGATCTTCAAAAAGATGAAATACTGCTTTAGAGGTTCTCATTCCAATTGCTTTAGTATTAAAATAACACAGCCAGCAGTTAACCCATCTGACAAGATAGCAGAATAGCATACACTTATAACAAATTCAGTAACAATTAACTTTGTTCTCTGCACCAAGTTTCAAAGGGATTCCGTGTGACTACTTAAGTGTAATATTATGTTTTTTATTCAAGAAAAACAGTCACAAGTCAAGCACCAATTCCCATCCTCAACTTTATATGATGGCCATTGTCAGAAACAACATTTTCTGGCATCACAAACATCAATGTCAAACAGATGACGCACAAGAATTCACAGCCATTTCCACCAAAAATACTTATCAGCACATAAACGCAGTCATGCTTCCTTCCTCGCTGAAACAGAACCATTTTCCAGGTCCGAGAAGAATTGAAGGAAAGATAAAAAACTTGACAAATAAGGAAACCACATACAGTAGCTTGGCTTCTTTGGTTTAATTTCAAAATACAGGCAGAGTTGCAATGAGACAAGAAAGCTTAATGATTGGTCTTAGATCAGTGTTTAATGGGAAAAGCTACTGTTCTAATAACCTAGACATAGAGTATACCTAATAAAGCAGTAAGCGTAAAGTCATAATTTGACCAATAGTACTGAATCAGGAAATATTGAAAACAGTAGTAGAAGTGCTACTAGAGCATCCACGTACATCACTATGTGTGTCACTATATTACCGGTATGCACATTTATGTGAGGTTAATCAGAAGGTAAATTACATTAGTGTATTATCAGCTGAACTAATTACTCACAGAATAGTAGTTACTTTACACACCAACAGGGATTGACGAATATTGAAAGGTTAGCCCCCCCAAAACATTTTTTATGACTGGGAGTTTTGGACATTCAACCAGTAAAACATTTGATTATTCAAAATTCACTTTGTTTTCTTTCAAAAATACAATACTGGTGTACACAAATTATTCTGTACCCTGAAGTTCCTTTCAGTTTCCATACAACTGATACGTATGCACCCGGATAGTAGACCATATGTAATTGTCAAAGGTTTATCCCCTTGTGCACAATTAGACATTGACAATTCATCCCACTCTTCTCCACGTGTCTAAAAGAGTCTATGCTCGTTGACAGTGAAAACTTCCAAAGTGAGAATTCAAACCTCAGGGGAACTATTACCAAGGGAGTTGGATCTTGTAGTTTGATTACACCAGGCACCCTTAATTAAACTTCAGAAGCCTAGCACATTACCCAGGTTTGAGTCAAAGAGTATCTACTGGTGTTGCTTTGAAAAATGTCTCGTCATGCCTTGGTGAACATTGGAGTAATTTGCAGGCTTCGAACATGTCCAAAACTCATGCTAATTTCTCATTTGGCTTCAAAACTGCACAGCCAATATAGGACATATTTTCTACAAGTAACCAACCATATATCAAACATTGAACACTGAAATGACCAGGTACTGTCTATTCAATAAATATATCTGATTAATTCTGATACATGTATTTAGAATCCTTTTTTGTCATTAAATGGTAAATGGTAAATGGACTTCATTTATATAGCGCTTTTTCTAACCGACAATGGCCACCAAAGCGCTTTACAGAGCCTCACATTCACCCATTCATACACCGACGGCAGTGTCAGCCATGCAAGGCGCCAGCCAGCTTGTCGAGAGCAGCTGGAGTTAGGTGCCTTGCTCACGGACATCTCGACACTTGGTCAGGAGGACCCGAGGATTGAACTACCAACCTTCCGGTTTCTAATCCAGTATGCATTAAGACATACATTTGATATGCATAAATACAAATTATGAATAAACAACAACTAAAAATGCCTTGTGTTCTGCCAACATGGACTCATTAGAATAAGGCAACAGAATATGTAGATAGTAGATAGGTCACTACCCTCTTAAACAAATAATCTAAAAAATGTTATTCAGTTGGTTTCCAAAAAACCCTATTTGGTTCCAGTTGGTTCCAGTGAGAACCTGTTTTGCCTACACATAGAACCCTTCTTGGTTCCATGTATAAATGTATGGTTTTAAATGTAAACAAAGGGGGATCTTCTAAGAAACATAAAAACTTTCCCTATGGGGAGCACTAAAGAACTCTGTTTGGATTTTATTTTAAGATTGTATAATGTCATTAAACGTAGTGCACTATATAGGGAATATGATATACATTTGGAAGCATACATTGACAGCTGTGTAAAACTGTTTTAAAAACAGAGGTGGTATGAACATTACCTGGTGGGGCCACCATCCTCTGCCACTTCTGGAACAGGCATGTCTTCAGACAGTCCCTAGGGCTGAGGTTGTAGGTCTTGTGCCTGGACATGAGCTCCTGCATTGGCTCCAGAATGACACACAGCTGCACAGAAACATGGGAAAAGAACACAAAAATGTTTGAGTTGGTATAAAAATGCAAACGTATATCCATTGTAAATAGACAGTGCAGTTTGTTTAGGCCACATACTGGCTTAACATGTTGCTATTTGATTTGGTATGATTGTGTAAATATGGTAAAAATGAATCTAGTTAGATGCCATGTCAAGAGAAGAGTTTTGTAGTCGATTTCAGTTGATCCATTTCTTCTATTACTATGAAATGAATATGTCCATTCATAAACATTTCCATTATTTTTCAATGTATATATCATATGAACTTGTGGGTTTGGTGGATTCCCCTTTATTCTATTCTGTAGATTCAGTTTGTTTTGGGAGTTAATTTGCTATATTTGATCTTCTATTATTTACTTTAAATTATACTCTTGGAGTATAGGACTCATTTCTGTCATATAGTTGGCCTATAGGTTATGTTTTAAGCAAATAGGATGAGAGTCAAAACTGGTACAAAAAATATTTTATACAAAAATGATCCAACACAGGCTCACAGCCATTCCATACTTTATAATGAACACTAGTAATTTCTTTAAGTCATGACTTCTTTGGAGTCAAGCGGTGCATGTACTATTCACTCAAACAGAGGGAAATCATGGCACATGATACAAATATATGTGTGTGATATTCTCAAATTTTTAAATAATAAAAACATTATTGGAAGTCTAAGATACAGGCAGCATGTGTGTTTGTGTGAAACCAAACAAGATTTTCAAGTTTTTCTCCCAGAAGACTTTAATCTGGAAAGGTGAATGCTCTGACTCTCTAGCCAGATGAGGTACACACAGACAGATAAACGCTTGGGGTGCAAGGACAAAAACCAGGTCCAGCGACATGGAGGAGTAGCTTCCAATAAACAGACATACTCACCTGCCAGAGCTGACTCTGTAAACATCCCTCCCACTTTACCAACTCTAGTATTTTCACTGTTCAAACACAGTACTTAATACCTTGCCATGTTGTATCACTGGCTGAACACTGAACACAGATACAACCTTTGATGCAGGGAAGCAATAAGCACTGTGTTCGGGGGACCTGCTGGATTCATCGTGACAATGTCGTCCTGCCGCAGTACAGCTGTACTTGCTGATTTTGCTGAAGGACAGTAGATCCATGCTTACCGCGTCAGTGGATCCATCTCTGCTGAGCAAAGTACCAGAGACAGACCGGTGGTCCATCAGGGAAGCCACTGCAGGGCTTTGGATTAAAGTTGGCCGCCAGAGGATTACGCATGCATGCCAAGAGCTCTCACAGTGACTTCAAGGGGACCTCCATTACGAAAAAGCTCTATAGGACTCCTACAGGATTATTACAGAAACATATTACAGAAATATCATTGAACATTTTGAAAACCCTATGGAATTGGGAGATACTATGGTAAATTGGGACATACTATAGACATCTTATAGGAATCGTATAGGAGTATTGTAGCAGAACAAATACAATTGAGTACTATTGTTCTGCTATAAAGTTCCTTAAATATTCCTACACTGTAAAATAAATCTATGAAAAAAACACAAAAAATTACCGGTAATTTGTTGCCAGTACATTTTCTATTATTCTACAGACATTTCTTTCAAGACAATAACAGAAAATACTTCATAAACACAGTAGATGTCCGTTACAAAGTAATATCAACTCTGTGTGTTAACATACATATACTGTGTTCACAAGTTTTTTTTATTGTCATGAAGGAAAGTAGGTAAAATAATAGAAAATGTACTGGTATATTTGTTCCCAGTACATTTTACATTTTATTTTACAGAACAATGTTTAACAATGTATAAGATTTCTATAGTATGTACCATTGTACCATTAGAATTCTATAGGCTTAGATTTGATGATATTTTTATAATGTTTTCTGAAAATAACTATGGTGCTATAGTGCTTTTTCATAAGTGTCGTGCCAACTGTTCTGAAACTGCAAGTGTGCATCTAGGTTAGGTTGAGAAGGCATAGCAACAACCCAGACAGCTGCTTGACTTCAGTCAATGTTGGTCAGTTTTTATTTGTGATTGACTCCAGGAACTTCACTAGCTTATCTAACGGACGTGACTTGGATACTGGTTAGTAATGTGTGAACATTCTGATTCTCTGGGACTTTTAAGTGAAGCTTGATTTCAAGAAAATATTTTATTATATCAAAGGTGCCGTTACCGTACTACAGCGTATCTTGAACATGGGCTCTAGTTCAATATTGAAATGTGCTTTGCTGCACTTTTACAGAACTATCCTGACTTGCATTGTTTTTGCCTAAGTTTGAAATTAAAGAATCAAGCTACCTTCAGATAGCCTCTATTTTTGTTCATCTTGCCATCAAATATATATAGTAGTACCATAGTTTTCCCAAAAGTGTTTCTTACTTATTTAGTATTAACACTCTAATTCAACAACTCTACGTTGATAAGGCACATGACTTTGGGATCAACTCAATACTTACGTTATTTGCCGACAATGTTTCACACTATTTTCTGAAAGTTGTATAATTTTTTTCTAACTTGATTGAAAACGACAGGGCAAAGATGCTTTTAATTTACCATCTAGCCCTGCCCCAATTAGTTACTTTTCAACAACGTCATATTTAGCATGAACTAACCAATCACAATCAGTGTTACTGTCAATTTGACACATTTGCAACATGCTCCTATTGAAGGTTTGTTAAATAATCAGAACAACATTAAGGCATGTCTTACAATTCAAACGTTGTGAATTCATTGTAAAAATTTAATGCATACTTGGGGTTAAACATATGGAAATACGAAAACAAAATTTAAACTCCAAAGTAGCTGTCTATGGTGTAGGAACCACAGACTTGCTGTCGTTTTCTATAACGAAGACACCTGCTGGTAACTCTTAACTGCTTAGGCTAGCTCACGCTGTGCCCTAAATATCTGTTGACTAGATGTACAGAGATGGACTTCAGAGGATTCATGCATACCTTTATGTTTTGCCCATACGTGTAGTCTCTATTTCCAGCACTTACTGTAGAACCAATGTTCTGCTCTGAGGATCTTTGTGGAAATGGCCTAACAGTAGTGAGTCTGTATTCCCCAATACAAGCCACAGTACTTCTACAGCTCAGTTTTATATTGCCGCTGTGCTGCAGGCAAAGTGGACATATATGAAGCACACTAAGCCCATGTACTTTCTCTGATATTGTCCTCTTGACACAAATCTATCCCCCTAGCTCAGGGAACAATCCCTGGATTTGAGCCTGAAAACTAGTGCTATTTTCAGGTTGAATGGTAGGAAGCCCGCAGTTCTGCTCTAATACATGGAAAGGTTTAAATACGCTGACCGAAAAAAACAGCAAGTTTTGACCCTTGGCCAGGAAGCCGTCAGTCTATTTGGGAAGAACTGATAAACGTTGGGAAATGCATGAGTGCCTTTCAAAAGACAATACAGATTTCCGTTTCCATTTATGTGAGGAAAGGGCGTATTTGATTTGAACAGTGACACTCCAAGATAGCTGGGGAGAAATCATTGTGGCCCACTGTGACGTGAGGATGATGGAGATATTTACTACAAGGAAGGTATGATATTGACCCCACGCTGACCTCCAGAAGTCAGCCAATTCCTCATTTGCCTCAAAGCTGAGTAAGATTTTGTTACTTAATATTCACACGGGGTGTTTTTGATACAGAGAAACAAGGTAGGACGAGGGGAAAGGTGTTATCTGAAAACACAAATCAAGCCTGAAAAGAATAGCCTGTTGGTGCTACACTTACTGAACAATCAAGAGATTTAGGCTAATACAGGGGACACTGTATGCTGTCAATAACTAGAGGTAATGCTGTCTGAGTAATTCGATTATTCTACAACAACGAGAACAAATAAATAAATTAAGTTAATCCAACAAAATATTAAGGTAGGTGGTTAAAAAAACATCTACCCCAAACAAACACCCACCCCACCCCACATTCCACAACCTTCATAATAAACTGTGGCTAGGTTCTTCCTCGTCTCTCCGCACAGCATTTCACAATTATGAGTCTCGACGGGGAGCGTTCATTAATGTTATGCTAATTTTCACAATCCAATTAATTCCCTCCCTCTCTCTTTTCTGCATCGCTCTTCCCCTCTTGTTCTCCCATTTGGAAGTCGGAGCTGTCACTCAGTCTTGGAATGAAAAGCACAAACAAAAGACGTCTGAAATACTGACTAATGTATTCTGGTGCAGGCTTCTGAGACTCTTGCTAAGTATATGTTATAAATACACTGAGGATCGGACCAGAAAAGAAAACAAGATGATCCATATGGGGGAATTTGACTGATGTATTTATGTGTGGTTCAGAAATATAAAACATATTGTGATAGCTATCAGTACAGTCTGTGGTTGTAATTATATTGTATGTTCCATTTTGACATTCTCAACACATCCTGATGTTTTTTCATTATTATTATTACTATATTTGCGGAGAGTACGGCAACTATATCAAGGTGACTGATAGAATGCACGTAGGCTTGTGTGTGGGCGTTTGCGTGCGTGCACGCCCGTTTTTGTGCCGGTGTGTTTATGCGAGTGTAGAAGGAAGAAAGAGAGAAAACGAAAGTCAGACAGGCACACGCTGACTCAGACTGAGACAGACAGGCGCAGACAGACAGAGACGAGAGAAAGGTGGCGATTGAATTAAAGTGAGTGAGTGAGAGAGAGAGAGCTCTTACCCTGAGGTAGTTTAGGGTGAAGTTGGTCAGCCCCATGCGGGTGATGTTTTTGGAGAGCTGTTCCAGCACCTGGGGGTCTTGTGCCTGAGGGTTGGGGGAGGGTTGCGGGTAAGACAGTTGAGAGAAAAAACATACAGTATGCACTCACATTGCCTACTAATATTAACATGTTAGCAACCCTTTAGAATCTATTCAGGCAATTGGTATTATTACTGGAGAAAGCTGGAGGCTGACAACTGTTGAAATATAACTGGCCTAAATATTCTGGATTGTGTTGTTCTGATTTGTACAAGCCTGTTAAGTTATACATACCGGTATCTGCAGGTTAAACTAAGGACACTGCGGTTACGTATAGGACTGATTTTAAAGAAGTTTTTAACTAGTGTGCAAGCTATCCTCTGAATCTGTAAATGAAGGAGTCTCTGATCGGAAAATGCTGTGTATTGACAAAGCACAAGATAGCCTGGATGGAGAAGCCTGGCGCATGCTTCCATTCAGAAGCTTATGAAAAATGCATAGTCTCATCTTCACTTGCATCTTAGTCTAGAGACACTCAGGGAGGAAAATATCACGTCATTCTTCATTGTACACAGAGAAAGGCAGAACATTGCTTTTGCACAATATTGGCCATGTCGATGTTAAACAAACTATGAACTAGTGCTTTTCCATGTGGATTTAGGATAATGGGAAAAAAGAAATCTAAACATGGGTTTATGTTAGTGTATGATTTTAAATTGTTGAATGAATATCAATGCCAGCTATCCACCTCATAACAGATTTGTATAGGGGGAACCTATGACTCCAAGAGGTGTCAAGTACCATACTCATCCATGGGTATTATATCCCCTACTACTTGGAATACCAATTCAAAAATCAAGTATCCTAACTGTTAAATACACACAACAATCCAAAATATGTGCTTTTACAATCAATGAATGCTAGTGGCCAAAAAAAAGATATTGTAAAAAAGCCTGCTATGGTTGTATGTGTTTGGGGGGGTTGAGTTTGTGTGTCAGTCTATATTCAGTCTATATTCAGTCTAAATTCAGTCTATATTCAGTCTAAATTCAGTCTAAATTCAGTCTAAATTCAGTCTATATTCAGTCTATATTCAGTCTTCTCACTTCCATCCTGGAATCTCTCTAGCCTTTTCATTAGTTGGGGCTATGATCAAAAGAGCGAACTCACTTTAACACATCACTCGCATGCCTGTGAAATATCCGGCCAGGGCCCACAATACCCTGCTCTCCTGGAATTAACAGGAATACCCACAGGGCCCAATTTAATGGTGTGTGAATTTCAAATAAAGATTTGGCAAAAAGAAGGAAGACGACTGTATGGCGTTAAAACGAGGCTGCTTTTTTAAACACACCTTTAGGCCTGGAGGCCAGAAGGAAAAGTTTGAATGACGAAAAAAGCATGTGTCTTTCAATCATTTTGAGGTAGGCTACATGATTATGGGTTATTGGGAACGTATTTAAGCCCTCAATATTCATATTACTTGAGTAGTAGGAAAATGACTGTGCATCATTTGCTGTTTGGATCATATAGAATTATGATAACAGAATTATGACAACCTATAATATGTTAATTTCATTGCCTTTCACTGGGAATTCTACCTTCGTTACACTTTCTAGAATTAAACAGTCTTCATTTGACCTTGTTTTTTCTTACTCAGTCAAAGGCCCTCTTTCATCCAAGCCTTCCTTTGATGTCTGCAAATAAATTGGTTTATAAAATCCCTCCAAATTGGGACACTTTCCAAACTGCTTTGTATGGCTTTTAAATTCATATGCTTATGAATAACGACTAAGTGCCTCAGTGAAGTTGGGGCATTTGAGAGCAAAGGGAGGAGGATGTGTATTTCAATTGGATAGAAGACACCTGAATAGAAAATCAGTTGTTGGGTACATGTTGATGATGTCAACCCATAGAACTGAAGGCCCAGTTTTGCGACAGACCTCTGTGTGAGGGTGTGCTGTCGGCACATGTTGATGATGTCACTGTACTCACGTGCATTGCCAGGATGCTGCGGGGGATGAGTTCTCGGTACTGGCGGATGGTGAAGTGCCATGTCTTGATCCTCATGAGGTCGTCAAAGGCAAATTCAAGAATCAGTCGGCCCTCTGTGCATACCTGTCCAATAACAACAATTTAAAAGGGGTTTACATAAGACTGTCATAACACTTTAATAAGACCAGTCACTTTAACGGTGATGTAATATTGTTTGCAATAACAATTTAAACCAGGTCAGTTTAATGAAAGACAGTTTTTCAAAATAAAAGTCCCTAGATGCACAATGACAAAAATGCTGTAGTTTATGTCACCTCAGACATCATTCCCCGAAATGACAGAATTTGTTAATGATTAGTCACTTTTTGCTCGCTGGCACACGTCAGTGTGTTTATTTAGGTAATCACAACGGGATCACTTTTCATGAGCCAGGAATAATTTTCACATCAAACTCAGCAGGAAGTCCTTTAGGCTGGAATTTGCTCAAGTTGTTTAGAACTGTGTGACTATTATGAAGACTTTAATTTACTCTCCCTTTATTCAGCAGGTCTGTCCTTGTTCCTCTTATTTTATTCCTCGCACACGCTCCCAGAAGGTGTTGTTGGAGCAGCGTGTTTATGGCAGAGACTAAAGAACTTTGGGCCAGAGAGTGGCCAATTAAGAGTCTACGAGAAAAGATAAAGTGTGTGTGTGGTTGTGTGTCCCCGAGACTCCCACCTCCCACTGCAAAAAAGCAAAATAAATAAATAAATAAAAACACACAGATTCACCCCTTTTGCTGAATTCAGTATTGTCGGGGCCCTCGCTGTTCCCGATGTTTTGTTGCCGTGGCAACCGGAGGGAGAGAGTGAGCAGCAAAAAAAAAAGAAATCAGCTGATTAGTTGGCATGGCAACCGAAAAGATGTAATCCCAGCAGACACACTCTAATCAATGCCCCCAGCACAGATGGTCTCTAGAGGATCAACAAGAAAGAGGCTGGCGGGCATACAGGCCTGATCACGTGGTCTCATTCTGCAACGCTGGGAAAAGAAAAAAAGAGAAAGAAGAGAAAAAAGAGAACATGTTTTCCTCTGCTGGCTCCTACCGCTGACTATATCATTTAACCCCTTCTGGTGATATGCTCCACACTATCGAAATATGGGAGGATTTTTCTGTGCGCGCAGGCTTCGCTTCGTAATCCGTTATTCTGAGCATTTAGATTAAGTTGTCTGAACTACTTTTTTCGTAATGTTCAACTTAAAAGTTAGATGTTGGTGGATGCTGTTCAGTCTGATAATATGGCAGTCTTTAGATAGATTAGTGTGGATTAGACAGGAAATAATCCTAAATGTTTGGACAATGGAAAAGGGCTTTAATTCCAGTTTGATTATGATTCCAGCTGTTTCCCTGACTAGAGACCCCTGGTCTTATGCAATCCTGGCTATAAATGTATGTGAGATACTACAATGTATTTTATGGTATCAACACAAGAACCTACAAAATGTGATATCTGTACTATTTTAAAGTCATACGTTTTTAACCATTAGGGAACCATTCAATTGAGGAACAGCTTAATAACTTTTTACTTCAGCTCTGACAGTTTTAGGATCTTTAGTTCACTGAATTAAAATGTCAGATTTCTTAAAATATATTGTATCGCTCTGCATAAGATGTAATATATAAATGTAAAACTACTGAAAAGTTAACAATACAACAATTGAAATGGTTTGAGACAGGCATAATATACCTTTGCATAACATTTCTAAACATAGTGGCAATACAGCTACAGTTACTTCTAGCTTCTTTAAAATAATGTTTTTAGCTATATTTTAAAACAACACTGATAGATTATTATTTAGTCTGAACACCTACATTTTTGTAATTTAGCAGATGCTTTTATCAAAAAGAACTTGGAGTAACTGCATACATTTAAGGTGAAACAGTAGTAAGAACACTATTATTAGGTAGGCCTGTCAGAGTACACAGGCCTACCTGCTTTTTTTATTCCCTTATTCCTTTCTGTAGTATCCCCTGTGCAGCTGACAGATTCGCTGATCTGTAATCAGTTGTGACTGATTAATTGAACTAGCCATGGACTTAAATTGCAATTTTACCTGCCGAATTGCTAACAGTTAAGTCAGCGCCCCGAACTACCACCGTTCAGGTAGACACGAGCACGACTGCTGAGGAAGTGCGTGCGCTTAAATCTTTCGATTTGCCAGCAAGCCTTCTCTGTTGACATATTGCCTATCCCCCGCTACAGTGAGCTGTAGAGCAGAGCGCAGAGAGAGGGGTGTGCTTGATTTCTTTCGGTGCAACCGCAACAATCCATACAGCAGGCAGAATTTTCATTTTTGGCTGTGCGCAATTTTGCGCCCCTACGAGTCTTGGCGCCCGGCTTGTCCGCCTGTGCCAGGAGGCCTGCATCCGCTAACAACATCTGCTCTGAAGGCCATTTATTCAAGTTTGTCAACATTGCTGGCTTACGATGGCATTTTGATATAAAAAAGTGATGTAATCAACAACCAATGATGTTCAAGAAGATCAGGCGACACTTATTTAATGTCTTCTGTGTAGAAATAACACCATCCTCATTAAAAATGATTTTCTTCCCCCAGTCGTATTGAATACAATTACCCAATCAACATAAAGGAAACACTGCATATTTATTGCCTGCTCCATTCTCTTACTAATCAGCTTTTTAAGTTTAACTATAGCCAATAGTATCTTTGGCCATGTCTCCTAGCAATAACTTATTATTTTGGGGTTGGGGGCGATTTTTTACTAGTTTTTCTCCCCGACCACTTTTTCATGTCCAGTACCCCTCTGACTTTGTCTTGTTTGCAACTCCACAGCACGTGCAGCACCTAAGCCTGTCCGATTCTTATCACACTGCTCTTTCAACACACGGAAGCCTTTAGTTGATACACGCCTGGAAAGCAATGGATTTTTTAACTATACAACTACGATTAAATTCACAGGCGCTGGACCTACACAGGGACTCGTTAGTGACGTGACTAGGTACCCACGTTCGACCATATGCTAACAACGCCTTCCTAGGAGATTTTAGCCAATTTGCACTACCTACTAGGCTTTCCAGCTGTTGGTCTGCCTTTAGCACAATCAAGGCTTAAACTTAGACTGTAGTGGCCAGCTTGGTGCTTTTTTTCCTACCTCCTGAACAGTGAAATTCAAACAGTATGGTCTCCTGAATGTCTTATCTTTCAGGAATAGGGTCATACCATTTCATAGCTTTAACCACACATAGGTTAGAACAGATATTGCTGTTTCTTGCAGCCACAGTCAGTGCTTTCCATAGGCTACTAACACAATAAGAATGAATGAAGCCTAATTATTTTCCTTTTGTACTGTAAGTCACTCAGGAAAAGAGCATTTACTAAATGACTCAAATGTAAAATGTAACTGTTATTCAATTCAGGTTTATTTAGTAAAATACTAGTGATCACTATGTAATCTTGCAGACATTGTGTCAGCTGTAGAAGTGAATTGTTCTCCAAAAGTAGAACAGACATCGTCACTAGAAAATAAATGAATATCCAGAAAGATCTGCAAACATGCACGTGAGCATGAAGCATCTAAAAGTCTGGATGTTTTGGTTCCGACATAGTAAATATGATGAAAAAGATGGATCCGCAGCTACTGCTGAAAAAGGTAGATTAAAAAGGCTATCTGGAAAACCTGCCTAAATTGATAAAAATACTGTCATATTATAATTATTACCTTACTTCACATATCCAAATAAATAGTACAACATTTAGGCAACATCTGAAAAACAGTTGGCAACTTCATCAGTTCTTAATTGTGCTGCTGTTAAACGGAATAAGGCACAAAGAGGGTGTGGCATATAAGACAATATATATATACAGCTATAAGCTGTTGTTAGCGACAACAAATCATGGAATGCCTGGATACAGCTCTTAGCTCTTTGTTTTGCACTTAATTTTTAATTTCTTTTTTAAAAGATTTCTTTTTTGTATTTCTTTTTTTGCCATTTAGCAGACACTTACCCAGAGCGACATACGGTGAATCCAGACATCCCCCTGGAAAAACTTAGGGTAAAGTGCCTTGCTCAACGTCACAACAACCTTTACACTATAATTCTGACCTCCTATTGACATACAGGAGGAAGCAGCAGGTAAAAAGGCCATAGACATTCTGCCAAACCATGGATACCCCCCCTCCCGCTAGGGGGCATGTGTGGACCAAAGTCAGGAGCTTAGACCACTACATTACCTCCAGCACGTGATCTTTACACTATTGCAATAAAGAACAATCTTGACTTACAATAGCACAAAATCCCTCTTCTTAGGCCCGTTTTAACAGTAGCAGTAGCTGATAAAACTTTTGGTGAATTAAAAACACATAAAAAGTGTACGGATGCCAGAGTTTGGTGTAGCAGTCTAAAATACTGACTCTATACCATACGTGCCCCTGGTTCGAGTCCCGGCTTTGCCACTGTATGTGTTCTTCCTCTCTGTCTCGCTACATGTCTTTCTCCCTATAGCTTGTGCTTTCTACTGTTGTGTCATAAAAACATATATATATAAAAGTACTGCCCCTCAGAGATTCAGCATTGATTTAAGACTCCTATAATAAATCTTCCAAACATTAATTTTGGCGAAGAAATTTCACCACATATTCTGGAATCAGAAAGGTATGCAATGTCTACACTTTCTCAGGAGAAAGCATACGCTACGGTATCGGGCAATTCTGTGGGCCTACTGCGTTATTAATAATAGATTAGGGTTGTATAGCTGTAGTATTGAAATGTATTTATTATTGAATGTTTATGTAATAAAGCAATAGCAGCTACATTATTATATAAAATATACATGCATTATATTTATGATTATATACTTATATATACAGTATATGAATACATCATTTATATATAGTCATTACAACCCTCAGTTTCATTGTTATTAATTAGCAAATTATCAAAATTACCAAATTAATTAAAATTGCCTTAAATGTAATTGCCTCTAAAAACAGTTTTAAGAGTTGACTTGATAAACAAATGAGGTCAACACAATGGAGTGGTTGACAATCTAGCCTGGTTCTTTTTCTTCTATCACCACAGGTAGTGGTGTCATGGTGTCACACTGGGCTACAGTAACAAGGGTCTTGGCCAAAATGCTACAATGCTACATCCACAGAACCCCCACCTCGTTGTTCAGACGGCACAGGCAGTGGTGTCCTGCTGGGATACAGTAACAAGGCCTTTGGCCCCAGCGTTACATTCGCAGAACCCAAGTAAAGCTGGACATGCTGGGTGTTGAATGGAGCTTCTGGGATAACACAGAGAGTACAGCGGGGGGTATCGTCATCCAAAAAACAACACTCCCGCCACAAACGGACACACGAGCACACAGACACTTCCCACAGCACACGCACCCTTGCAGACACACACGCACACACAAACACACACGCACAGGTTTTACACATCCAGATTACTCCCAGCGGGATGACAGGCCTTCTCCCTATAGGATGTGGAAGGAGTCTGGGTTGATTTCTCCAGGGATGGGGGTTGGAGCGGTGGAGAGGAGGTAAGAGTGAGCGAGGCAGAGAGCTGATTGAGATTCAACGCTCCACAGCCAGAAGCCTGGATGGATGCTCCTGGAACGTGCTCTGTTAGTAGAATTTATTTTAATGAATTCATTTTTACCCTTCCTGAATTTGTTAAAGTTTAAATGGGGCGTTTGAGAAACTGTTTTATTTACCCAGTTTGTGTGCCTGTACTGTTTTACTGTACATAAGCTGTTGCTGTTTATAGTAGTATGTTCTATTCTTATACACCATGGTATAACCATGGTGACAAGGATATACCATGGTTATACCATGGTGTATAAGAATAGAACATGGTATAACCATGGTGACAAGGATTATGATAGCAAACACTGGATTGGTGGAATACATATTATAAAGGTAAATTGAGCCATAAAATAATGGAACGTAGAACAAATCCCTCAAGCCATATTCACTAGAATGAGCTTAATTTTCAAAAAACAGTTTGCAAAACCAGATTCTAACACAGTTGACCAACTGTTGCTAGAGTTTAGTGTAGCTGTATTAGCTACCGACTTCAAAGGACGCGTGTCCCCTGGTGTTGGGGGTTCAAAACCCCGGCTCTGTTGACTGTCTATGCCCTCGATATGTGTTTCCCTCTACATGCCTGTCTCCATAGCCTATGCATCCTAAATTAGTGTCAATCAAAATATAAAATATAAAAAATCTCAATGAAGCATATCTGTTAGACAGGCACCACATTAAATGTACAGTTCAGTAAATGTAGAAAAAAAACACAATCTTTGGCACAAATAAAAATCTTGAATGAATAAAAAAAGAATAATCTGCACTGCAGATATTGAGGTGAGGCTGATGCAAGGCTTCACTCTCAGGCAGTCGAAACACAGTGCATGTGCTTCAGCATGTTTTGCTTCATGATATTATAGCCAGGTAACCATGGCACCAAAACAGAAACCATGTTGCTAACCCACTAGCTTGTTACTTTCTGCATCTACATCATTTTGCTGAATCTACCTTAAAGTGAGCATAATCTTTCATTTTTGGCAAATCCAATCACATGGCACAAAAATGTATGGTTTTAATAACAAAGATAGGCTGAATAAATTGTTAGAGAGACATAATCATCTGGAAAAATTAAGAAACCACTGCAAATCTTTCTTAAATCAACCCCATTGAAAACCAGAATGTGATCAAGAGGAAGATGGATGATCACAAGCCGTCAAACAAAACCGAGCTGCTTGAATTTCGGCACCAGGAGTGGCATAAAGTCCCCCAACATCAATGTGAAAGACTGGTGGAGAGCATGCCAAGATGCGTGAAAGCCAATTATTATTATTATACAACCAAAAATGTATTTCTCAACTCTTCCTAAGTTAATACATTAGTAGGAGAAGGAGAACTGGACATCCCAAACGATATATTTCAAGACAGTGTACATTTGTGCTGTCACATTTGGATTGAGAACAATGCGGCGCCACCCAGTTGTCTTTAAATGGAGTATGAGGATTTCGTCTACTATTTGTTCACTGAGAAATCACAAACTACAATGCATTTTTGAAATGTCATTAACTAAGAGAAAACTATTACCTCCCTATAAATACACTGCCAAACACAAGTTTTAGAACGCACATGAATGTACATGGGTTTTGACTGAAATTGATATTTTCATTCACCAAGGTAGCATTAATTTGTTCAGAAATTATAGTCAAAACATGATTAATTATTGATGATCTAAAAGTGTATCATTAGGACACTGAATTAATGGCTCCTGATAATGTGGCTTTGCTGTTGTATGTGAATAATTAATTATAAATCAGTCATTTCCAACAGTGATAGACTTATCAACATTTTTAATGTCTTAAATATATATATTTTTTTTAATGCAGGTGAATGTCTATAAAAAAACATTAAAAGCCCTTTGTGTTCAAAAACCTTTGACCGGTAGTGTACATTCTTCTGCATTACCTATGCATAAAATATATTTATATAGCATTTTTCATGGACCCAAAATCCCTTAAAGGTACTTAAGATGTGGCCAACAGCAAGCAAATGTATGGCACATCTACAGTATATGACACTATATGATCTAACAGAGACTCCACAGCATTTTCTCCCTCGCTTCCACAGGCACAGTACTTCACACGGTTGCCCTCTATCCTACCCTGAGCAGCTGCTTACTAACATCCTCCATTCTTATAAGAACAATTTCTAAATTACACCTAATGTGTGCGCTTTTATTCTAGTGCCTCGCCTAGGGTTGCATCTGCTGGTCCATCACCCAGGAGTATGAGAAACACAGCAGGAAAGAATCAAAAGATGGACTTGATCTTTGACCGTTTGAACACCTCGTTTTTAAATTTACCTAGCGAAACAGAGTGGCCTTCCTACTAAGGGCCTCGCGCACATGGCAAATTATCATCTCATGAATGATGAATGATTTGAGGTGACACATCTGTTTAGAGGTCAGCTCTTACCTTTGTAAACATTGGTTTCCCATGCTGGGTGACCATGGTACACTGATCACAGTCCACGGTGATGCACGAGTTGTGGAAGGACTCCTTGGAGTGTTTGAGGATGTAGTACAGGTCAGTAACCCCGCCCTCGAACACCGTGCTAAAGTAACGCGGGATGAGCGTTCGCCCAATAGCTGCAAAACAGAGATTAAAAAAGAGGGGAAATTATTAATATTTCAAATATGAAAAAAAATAGTTTAGTCGTGAATTCAATCATTTGTATAAATGTAACATTTTTTAAAGATTTTTGGGGGGGATTTTCCTTATTTTCATTGACAAGACAGTAAAAAGCAGAAGCCAGAGAGACAGGTAGGGGGAAACAATGAGGAAGGGCACAGACACGCGGCCAACCAATATACCAACTCCAGCAGATCATTTGTATCGTTTTCAAAACTACTTACAGCTTTCTATGTGTAGGACCCTAAAAAAGACCCAAAGATGAATGTAAAGTGAAGCATCATATACAGTGAGCACCATAATTTATTGGACAGTGATAACTTTTTGTTATTTTGGTTCTGTATTCAAGCACTTTCAGTTTAAAAGGATACAATGACAATGAGGTTGAAGTGCAGACTGTCAATTTTAGTTTGAGGTTATTTTCATACATGAACCATTCAGAAATGACAGCACCTTTTGTACATGGTTTCCCTGTTTTTGGGAAGTTAAACATAATGTAGAATAAAGTACTAATTTTTTATATTTGGTCGCATATCGTTTGCATGCCAAAACTGCTTGAAGTCTTCAATGCATCAACATCCCCAGACACTGGATATCTTCCCGGAAAATACACTGCCAGGCCTGTACTGCAGCTATCTTAAGTTTCTGCTTGTTTCTTGGATTATTTGCTTCAGTCTCCACTTGGTTGGGCATGTTCAAAAAACCTGTGCATGCCCCAGTCAACAGTTTGTTTCATCATTAACAAGAAAACATCTACCAGTAATGCCAAAAAGACCCAGTATTTCTGCAGTATACAGAAATAATGTATCTGCTCAGATAAAAACAAATGCCTCCAAACCCATTGGACGGCACTTCATCATGCAACAAGACAATGACCCTAAACATACCGTTAGAGCAACAAAGGGATGTTTGAAGGCCAAAAAGTGGAAATCCCTTGACTGGCAGTGTCAATCATTAGATGTTAATCGAAGTGAACATGCATTTTACATGCTGAAGAGGAGATTGAATGCAATAAGTCCCCTAATCCAGTGGTTCCCAAACCTCTCCTCGGGGACCCCCAGACAGGCCATGTTTTTATTTTCACCCTGAATTGACACAACTGATTAAATTAGTCAACCACACTTTACACCTTTGACTAATTGAATCAGGTGTGCCATTTCAGGGTTAAAACAAAAACATGGCCTGTCTGGGGGTCCCCGAGGAGAGGAACCACTACCCTAATCAAACAGGAACTGAAGATAGCTAGAGTACAGGCCTGGTAGAGCATCACCAGGGAAGATACCCAGCATCTGGTGATGTTGATGCATCTTAGACTTCAAACAGTCATTGCATGCAAAGTATATGCAACCAATTATTAACAATTCTTACTTTATTCTACATTATGTTGAACTGTCCAATGTTTTTTGGTGCCCAAAAATGAGGGAACCATTTACAAAAGGTGCGGTTGTTTCTAAATTGTTCATCCAACGTCTATAAAGATATACCCTCAAATTAAAGCTGACGGTCTGCACTCATTGTTTTCTTTCAAACACAAAAGAGTACAGAACCAAAATAACAAAGAAATTGTCACTGTCCAATGAATTATGGTGCTCACTGTACACTACATGGGTTTGGCCAATGCTGATCAGTTTTGTCTATTTGAGAAGAATCCATGCAGTACAAAGTAAACCGTTTGATTCAAGCGAAATACAGTTTTATTAGTGTTTTTGCTTGTTTAGTGAGGAAATTATTCCAAGCATTCAAAGTAAAACCTGGACAGTCTGGTGAGAAAGCAACAGGAAAGATGTGAAAGGTTACTAGAGTATGCTAAACAAACGCTAAGATGAGGAATGGCGTGGATGTAATGTTTGACAAAAACAAAAGAGAGAACGAGAGAGAGACAGAGAGCGCTATGAGACAGGGAAAAGTATGTCAGCGTCTTTTGGCCTGGGGCTTGCTTGTTATATCTTCTTTTTCTTCTCTTCTCTGTCAGCTAGATTTCTGTTAAAAAGGTATACAATAGATGATATAAAAGGATTCTGGATTTGGATACATTAGACTGTGAGATTATGCAAAACAGAAACGATATCTTTATCACGTTATCAATTTACATCAGTGTGGTGAATTCAGAACCAGGAAAGAAGACAATAAATGCCTGACTACAGTACACTGTAAGAACAAGACCAATCAGCATTATTGTGAAGAAGAGATGCCTTTCGGATGAACCGCGTTGGAAAAGATGAAGGCCAAGTTAATTCTGAAAAAAATGCAGTCTGAGTTTTTGTTTGGGTTTTTGTTCCAGAGCAGTCATATTGAAAAACGAAAAAAGACCTACACCAGAAAATACATTTTATAATAAGAGCTTGTGTTTTGAATCGAAAGAAGCAACACCTGTTGAAAAGCCATTATTCTACCCATTGTCTCTCTGTGAAACAAGCTTGTGATACCCTGCATTTTCCTCATGTCAACTATTCATCATTATAACATTGCCGGCAAAACGGGCGGCTACATTATCCAGCACGGCTCTTGATTCCGAGAAGAAATAATCCATCTTAAAGTCAACACTCTGTTGGGTGGAATTATGTTCCACTGTTCCCCCGTGGGAACAAAGCCAGGGAAATAAAACGTCATTTGGAAATGTCCCCCCAAAGACAGTGGTGTATGGGACTTACAGTATGACTGTGCAAGGAGAGAGAGTGGGAGAGAGAGTGAGAGATGGAGAAAGGGTGAGTTAGACGGAGGAAGAGAGAGAGAGAATGAGCGAGCGAGCTATGGAAGTACCCGTGACTGGCGTGTTCTTTCAAATTCGATAAAGTCGGGCACGACTAAATAAACACATAAAATGTTTGGCAGTGTGTGAGCAATTGGCTGGAGGATGGAGAGGGAGAGCGAGGACAAGAGAGAGGGATGTGTGGAGAAGGAGGGCAGGGGGGTGAGCTGTGGCTGGAGGGAGCGATGGAGGAAGAGGGAGCCAGGGAGGGAGGAAGGAGGGGCTGCAGGCCCCAGTTGCTGTGTGTATAAATGACACCCCCCCCTCAGTTGAAAAACAAAGTCAGCACCAGGAGTGGAGCAGACTGCTAATGCGCTGGGAGACGGGAGGAGAGAGAGCGATGGAAAGAATCAGGAGAAAGAGAGGGCTAGAAAGAAAGAGAGGATCCAGGGAGATGTGTGTGCGGAGGCAAGGACCAGAAAGTGAAGAGCAGAAAAGAGATAACCACACAAATAAGGAAACAGGCAAAGATTAACAAAATAACAACGGAGTGAAAAGACACAGAATAAGGAGAAGTCAGAGAGAGAGAGAGAGTGAAAATGAAAAAAAAAACAGGACTGAAAAGAAGAGAAAAGTAGATACAGAGATATGCTTCTCGCACACCTGACCAAGCCAGAGACTTCAGTACTGTAGACGCTTCGCATGAGAAACCCCGACCAAAACATATCCGGCAAAATAACAGCACACCCCACCAAAGACATGCTGAAAGAGCATGTAATCACAGCCATGGTAAATAGTGTACCATTTCAAGCTCCATCATCCAGCTTTTCCCATACAGATTTTTTGTTTGGGGGGGTTGCTAAAAGTTTCAACGTACCTTAAAGGGATAGTTTACCCAAATAACAAAACTACATACAGGTTTTCATTACCCCACAAGCAGTTTATGAACAAGGTTTGACCAGCAATTTATGCATTGGTTAAGTTTCCCTAGATAGTATGTAATCCTTTGTAGCTTTGTGGTCAAAAACTTGGCCGTGTTCTAGTGCACGCATTTCCATATTTCAAGCATAATTTTCTTGTCTGACAGTATCTATAGCTCAGCACAGCTTCACACGATAATTGTACTTTTTGGCCAGGTATTTTCATTATTTTTTATAGACAGGACAGTAGGAATCAGAGGCCAGGGAGGAAGGTGTGTAGAGGGAGACAGGGAAGGGGCACAGACAGTTGGCTGAGCGAGGGGCATGAACCCTATTTGTCAGGGAGCACGTGTGACCTGGAGTTGGGAGCTTAGAATGCCACATGGGAAACGCGTGAAACATGCTAAAATTGGTCATGGAATTTGTGCCCATCGATGCATGAATTGCCTCATCATGTAGTACTTACAAACAGAGAAGTTAGGCGACTTAAATTAAAATGTCGGCACATTAAAATAGTACGTTCACAAATAAGTATTTTGAGGCTATTAAAACTAGTCTATCAAAAATAATGAGCCTCAACATACATTCCAGATGGCAGAGTTAAATGTTTAGATGAGAAGGAAAACAGTACACAGTGAGGCCTGCCGTGTCATTTGGAGTACTACCCCTTTAAGTCACTGGCATTGTGGTGATGAAGTGTGGTACTGTAGGTTGGTAGGTGACAACAGAGCTAGGCAGTGTGTGTTTGTATTAGTTACCATTAAAAGGAGATGGGTGTGGGACATGGTAAATCTCCTACTAGCCCCTAGGTGACTCAGATGATTACCACTTACAATTAACAGTACTAGCTAGATACAGTAATGGAAACATCAAGCTCACAAACAAACGTGTTTATTTTGAATGCATCTATCATTTCCCAGTTTATCTTTTGACTATTGAACTCTCTCTCTGTCTCTCTCTACCATCTCTCTTTCTCCTCTGTCACATTCTCTCTTTTACCCCGTCTTTATCCTTCTCTCTCGTTCACTCGTTCTCTTTTGTTCAAATGTCTCTCTCTATCTCTCTCAGCACCACAGTGATTGGCCCATCTTCAGACTCGAGAGACGGGATTAGCTGCCTCTTGTTTGGGCGAACACGACAAGCAACATATGCCTCTCAAGGAATGTGTACCCAAACACGCAATTTACAAATAATTAACGCTGTGTTAATTAGCCACATTAATTCATGCCACTTTGTGGGATTGTTTCCCCCGCGAGTCCCCAGGACTGCTGCCAGCACCCCGAGCCAAAAAGACGTGCGAGAAACAGTTCCGAGCTTCTAGCGAACGAGGGGTGTCTGGAGGAAGGGGCCGCTGGCTGGTGTTTTACTACATCGAGTGAGCACGTGCATGTGTGTGCGTGTCTGGTGGGGTGGATGGTTTGTGTTTGTTTGTATGGTGGGTGGGTAAGGCTGTGTGTGTTTGTGTATGTATGTAAGTGTGTTTGTGTGTGGTAGGGGGATGTGTGTGTGTGTGTCTCTGTATGTGGAAAAAGATGGACAAGGAAGCGGGTTAATTGAAAGGAGAGAGACAACACATAATGATGCACTAAGGGGCGGGCCTTAGAGCAGGGCATGTGACTATATAGACACACCCACTCATACATAGTGTATATTCCAAGCGCTAAGGTTAATTACCTTATAGTCCATACTGTTAATGATAGTGGTTAAACTAACCCATTCAATAGTTGAGGCAAAATATGTATGAATAAGATTGCTATCTCCTTTATTGTCCACCACAATTCTACCCTGTTTGACCTAATTTTAGACCTAAAATATAGTTTAACAAACATTTTATCAACTTGAATGCAACATTTAGGACCTCTGGAAAAAAAAATGTTTCAACGAATCATTCTGTCAACAGACGTTGACATGACCTCTACTTTGTATATGACAGCAATATTCGTTTCCCCAGTCCAAAGCACATTGTTCCAAATCAATTCTGGCTTGTCAAAGATTTCTTTAGCATATTTTAGATGAAGATTGATGAAAAGGCTTCCTTCTGACAGCTCTACCATGCTAATATTTGTGTAGGATACGCTGTACTGTGGACCTGTGAACAACTACTCCAGTGTCAGATAACCTGTTCTGATGAACTGTTCCATTTAACTTCCATTTCCTGACAATGTTTCTGACACTTGAAATTGGCAGCTGGAAGCATTGACAGGGTTTTTATAGCCTCCTCCTCTTTTGTGAAAGGCAATAATGTACATTTTCAAGTCTCAGACCAGAGATGGCAGAACTATTTTCTGACAGGGTGTGCAGTATTTCTTATTTCATAACTCAATACTATTAATCGATTTCATAACATAGGGTATATGGAGAATAAACCCCCATGAAAATATGAAACTTGACACTCCCTAAGACAAAATATATTTTCACATCACCCTCCCCGAGTGTTTGAAAAAAGTAATACATGACCCTCCCCATTAAAATAGATGAAACCGTAGATAGAGTGCATTAAGTCGCTAAGTCAGTCTGTCCTGCTCAACGATAAGCGCATAAAGGTAGCCCAAACTGACCAAATCCAAGTGGCAAATTGGCGGCTTTGATCATTTCCGTCCACACAATTTTGTAGGCCCAGATCATGTGCTACTTCTTTTACATTGTGATTACACACAACAAATCGACCTACATTTATGAAGGATAAGCAAGGTATTTTGAGAAGCAGGTGTTTGTCCTGCACCCAATGTAACAAATACATGTAAGATCGAGAAGATCATCGCCCCATGTTCCCATTTAATAATGGTCGCTCCAGTAGTCAAACCCACAACGCCAATAAATCTGATCAGGTACATTCCATACAATTATAACTGTGTATAGACTCAGCAATGTTGGAAGAGTTGAGGAAGTAGCCTACTGGAGTTGCATTTTCAGTTGACCCGTAGCCTACAGTACATGGGCCAGTGTTGAACGTGTGTAGGTATGTGACCTGGGACCCTTCTGGAAATGAACAGTCTTTGCGTCTTGGGTAATAGCCAATATGCAATGCCATGACTTTTGATGTTTGTAGCATTTCATTTATTTATTTTTCTTTATTTTGATGTGATTTTTCTAAATTTTTCTCCACATCCAATTGGTCTTGTCCAATTTCCCTCCCTGGATAGATGAGGGATGGTGAAGGGTGCTCACATGATTCATCCAACCATGATCTGCCGATTCTTTTCGCACTAGAAAAGTTAGGCCTGTCCCAGAGAGCTTTCACTGTTTTCTACTTAGGCACCATCGAGAGTATACTGAGAGGATACATAAAAAATGGCTGACCGCACAGCTCTGCGGATGTTCAGACGCTCAGCTGAACGCATCATCGGGTCTTCACTGCCCTCCATGGAAAACACAACTCAAGGAGTCGCAGGAAGGCAAGGATCATCGCTGTCGCTAGCCACCCAAGTCCCGGACTGTTTCAGCCACTCAGGTCCACCAGACACCACCCGTTCAGAAGCGTTCTGTCAAGAACAACCAGACTGTGTAACAGCTTCTTCCCGCAGACCATTAGGCTGGTAAATGTCATGGACTACTAACATGGTTTTACAAGCAATCAAAGACATGACACTTTTTTGGACACATCATGGACAATTCCACTCTCCCCGTCAATTTCACAATTGCCCTGCTACATTATGTCTAACTGCTTGACTACCTCTAGTCTCTATGGACTGTTACACTTGACATCTAATACCTACCCTTGTGGGTCCGCTCCCACCCCTAAATGATAATTTTGTACTAAATGATACAGAAATATTTTGTACCATGTAGAGGGTCAGGTCAAGTTCTGTTCACATAAAGATTTATTGTAACATGTGTTTTTATCCAGGGGTGCCAAAATATTTAATAAAACTGTAGGTGTGGCACATGTATCTATTTCAGCCAAGGATATTACATTTGCAATGCAAGCATATGGCACATGGCAAAGGTGTAGAAAAGTAGCACATTTATTGTTGTTTGATTTATGCTGGTTAACAAATCATGATAAATCTTTATTTAAAAATAAAAATAAATATGCTCTGTGTCAATTTCAATGATTATATCACAGAATGATCTATTTCCCTCTTCAATAATTCCTCTAGAAATACACATTTAACAAGGCAGGAATGCATCCTCCACAATGGTTATATCGTCTCCTCCTGCCACCTGCCACCCGTGCATACCAATAACAAATAATAGATCAAATTAATGATATACAGCTCTTGCTAATAATACGATTTTGCCAGGTCACCCACAAGATGTTCATCATTAGCTATCGTAAGCTAGACAAGGAGTAATCAAACGTGTGTATTACACAGGCCAACATTGTTGTTACCAGGATTACAAGACTGTTGGGTTGGGTAATGAAACTGGGTAATGTCAATTCTGTTGCCCAATCTGAATAAAACAAGTCACTAGAGAGTGACGTGGCAAGGTAGATGATTCAGCTTATCTAACCCAAATCCCAGGCAGCGCTATGCCAATGTTCGTTGCCTCGTGCAGGAGGTCTGGGACAGTCAGAGAACCCATATTCAGGCTCGAACCACTGACTATCATGACTTAGCTTTTCCTGCAATGCAGCGACTTAGCGCACTACACCACGCAGAACTCCCTTTAATGTCAACCTTGTGTGGACGGAATAGCAGAACGGGAGCTCTTTTTCATGACAGTTTGCTATGGAACAACTAAAAAACTCTCCTGACAATGACAACATTTTATTGTTTAAATTTAAGTCTTTAAGCTACATATTGTTTCACTAACTGGTCATTGAGTCCAGTTAGTCCCGGCTTAATCTGAAAGGTAATACTGCCTTAACACATGGGATCCACTCTTAACTAAGGACAGGGGAGGCAGAGTGACACACCTGTTCAGCACAATCCACTATATATATATATATATATATATTGCCATTCTGCTTTTTTAGACCAATTTGAAACAGTGTAGGAGTCAGAGAAAGAGAGAAACAAGATGTAGGAAGGGTTGAGATGGGGCTTGATTCCCGCTCTCAGAGTTGGGTGTGTACTTATCCCACCAAACCACACGACACGGCAATGACTTAAGTGCGTTATCTCACAGATGAAACGAAAATGTTCACAAATGAGTCCGTGCAGACCTATCTTGTCCGTTATTGAAATTCATTTTCCGTTGTATACAGTGTCTTTTGTTGCATAACAACCTTTGCATTGACTGAAATAGTTGAGCAGTAAAGTATATTTAACAGATATTACAGTTACATCTAAAACAACAAACTTTCACAAAGTTGACTGGACCTTAGCTTCAGGGCGTTCAGCAGTGGTCATCTCGGTGCTACGGTCGGAGTAGCTGTAGCGTGGACAGAACGGAGACGATGAAAGAGAAATGCACGGGAGCAGTATCCCACAGAATCAGGGCGAATTAGAATGAGAGGAAAAGCGAGAAAGTAGAGAGATACTCAGAGGGCGATTATGCAGCAAACTCAGCTTTCCGCACTGCAGACAAGTATGCATAGAAATGAGGGAGTAAGTAGACGTACTGAGAGGAAACTCCATATACTATCATGGGCACTTTCTACTAGCTGCCAAGACTGCATTTTTAAGTAAGAGGTCTTTAGGCAATTTGAAGTGGATGTTAAGTGTAGAAATCTAAAAGTTAAGACTCTTATGTTCTTTGAAAGGTTATCCATTGAACCAATGGACCTTGTGTTTTAAAAGGTCAAAGTAATAGCATATTGACGAAGCCACTAAAACAAGTTATTGACAACCAAACACAGTGAAAAACATGCATTTATTGATATATAGACCTTTTTGGAAGGTGTGATAAATGATTGATGAGATCCATGCTAGCCTACTTAACAAAACAAACAAACTGTACATACTATTGATCCGTGTCTTTCCAGACTGTATCTCAAGGAGCAGTAATAATCCTTGATATTACATAACATTTTCGTCCTTTTGCAAACGTACCCAAGGTACCGTTACATTTATCTTCAGAATGCTAGGTGTGACAACCATACAACCTGGAAGTAAGTACAGTTTAAGTACATTGTATCCATGATGGGGGCCTCCGTGTGGTGCAGTGGTGTTATCGCTGCCTCGCAGCACAACTGCTTCACGGCGGCCAGGTTGGTATCCTGGTCGTGGCATTCGGACTATCAGGCCAGGGGCTTTGCTTGTGCTAGCGCAAACTGGTACAGCGCTGTTAGTCAGGTAAGTAGTTGAACACCGTTTCACAACAATCTCGTGCTACTCCTTTTGTGCAGGGAGGGATCTGTGTATTCTCACAGTTGTATAGTTGACAAATATGTAAACTCCCACATATGTACCGAGGAAAGGCTTCTGTTTTAAACAAGTAGTGCGATAAGAATATTATTGTTTAGCGACACATGCTTGACGACACATGGGTTAAAGTGCAATTGGAAATGATGGCACAGTGGTTAGACTTGTGGTTGGAATATTACCGGTTCAAACCTTGACTCTGAGAAACTGTGTTGTGTTCTTGGGCAAGGCACTCACTGTGAACCTAATTTGCTCCAGGGAAATGTCCCTGTACTTACCACTCTAGAAAATCAAAAATGTTAAAATTTAGTGTGGAGAAAAACAGTCAAATGTTTTCTTTTGCTCTGATGTATGTCGGAGTGTACATTCTGAATGTGTTTAGATCATCCTAAATTACTTATATTGCATTTCACATTTAATAAAAAACAGTCTGATGATTTGAAAACGATGCACCAACAATTATAATATCAGTCCCAGGATGCAATTTATTCAAGTTTAAAAGTTTGCATTTGAAGCATTTATTGTCAGATGCTCTCGGATATTGTGTTGTCTGGTGAACCCTTGGGAAATATGTGGAACAGGACTTCATGCAAGGTGCTGGATGAGACAAAAAGGAAGAAGACTGTGACCTTGAAAATATATTGTTTTCAATTCCTGGTTATAGTGCCACGTTCTGGCCCACTCTTGTATTCTTGTAAATCACAGATATATCTGCCATCATCAACCCAAACAACTTACAATATTGTGTTTTAGATATAGGGCATAATGCATGGACGTATACTGGCTAAAGGAAATAATTCCTCATTCTCGTACCCAAATTTTCACCTGTCAAGACCTGTCCATAGACTCGTTACGACTGAAGGAAACAGAGGTTTTGTTTTGTAAATTGAGGGTACTATCCCTTTAGCACTTCCATTTGAATAGGTCAATATAACCTGTCATTGTTGGGTCAAAGGTTAAGGTGCATGTAGTTAAAGTGAACAAACACCATCTGGCATAACAGCTGATTTTGGTCAACTATATCAACATAATCAACGTGAAAGTATCATTTGTATAAATGTATTATTTATAGGCCTAGAGACGTTTTTACTACAACATGCATCCCGAAGGGATTAGTAACTAGACCACTGCCAAAAAAAAACTTTGTAGTAAGATGACACCCACAGACAAATTTGTAGAAGTTTGGAATACAAGTAAAGATATTAAGACGCTAGTCTAAAAGTGCTAGTGCTTACAGTTCATGTTCACCATCTGCTGGACATAACACTAGTACATAAACTAATGTAATAGTGCCTTGTTAGTAGCTGAAATCATGTCGGCATTCTGTAGATGGAGTTTAGGGTGAAAGAGGACCCACATAAACTTAATGCAAGCAGCCTGCATACGCAACACACACATACCCTTACACACACGCACGCAATGCTAGAATGTGGGAATCACTGCCCAGAACATGAAATATTAATAAGTCATACAACTTTAATTCAATCTCTCTGTGCTCTCTCTCTTCTCTCTCTTCTCTCAATCCTTCTCGCTCTCTACTCCCACTTCCTGATCTCTCTCTCTCTCTTCACATTTTCATTTCTCTCTTGAATTGTTCCACTCTCGTTCTGCTTCTTTGTGTGGCAAACACTTCTGCTACAGCCACTCAGATAGTGGCAATTAGCAAATTCATTAAGATCCTAACACAATTGTCAAAACACATTAGCCAAGGAGCATCATTAAAATGTTTGCTACGTTTTAGAAGAGCGGTAACCAAACTGGAGAGCCAACTGTATGGACTTGAGTGTTTTCTGAAAACTTGAATACTGCATTCAGTTATAGTGGTTTGCTATTTTCTGTCGCTCAAGCTGTGTACTTCTATGTATTAAGACAAATAAAAAATGTTTGGATGAACCAAAGTCCAAGTATTAAAAATAAATTACATTGAAAAAAAGTTTGCTATTTATTGGAGATTAAATAAAATAGGTTGCTTTTCATATTGTGTCTGACTATACTGTATAAAACAACTTGGTAAAAAAGCATGGTAAAGTACATGACTTAAGGAAAGAGATAAACCAATGAAAAACTCACCTTCAAGCGAACAGGTTCTGAGCAAATGATAATTAAGGGCAAGTACATGCAAGTTAATTGTGAAGCATTTTGGAAAGATATTGTGTCTCCTGTCATTTTGCTACCTAATCCCTCAAAAGTATCTATCCATTGAAATTAATCCACTGTGAGAGATCATGTTTTTACAATATACCTAAAAAAAATAACAGAGTCTTTAACAATGGAATATAGACTTAAAGTTGTTCAAATTGTACATAGCAAGTTCATATCCAACCATCACTAGCTACTGTGCTTCCTTACAGTGTGGGCATTCCTTCAGTGCTGTGAGCCAACCTCAGGATTTCATTATCTAAAACCTTTTCTTGATTGATGCTAAAAGAAACTCAACATGATATTGATGAAAGATTCATTTCCACAGTCATGGAAGACCTATCTCTCTAGCTTCTCACCATAAGCATCTGGATACTGCTTTTGATTAAATACAACCCTTAGTGTTGGAGAGAGCAATTATTTTACTTCCTCGGCTATGAACAGACAGAGCAGAAAGAGACAGACAGAGACGCCAAGAAAGCCAGCAAGAGAGAGATGGAAATAGAGAGAGCGAGAGACAGGGAGAACGAGTGAGGAACGGACCGACGGAGTCAGAGAAAGAAGGAGGAGAACAAGAGGGAGAGAGAGAAGCATCTCCAGTCACCCTCGTCCAACCCTCCTGCCACGCCTGAATGCCGCGGGGGGGGGGTGAAATAGACGGAGGAAGAAAGGGGGAGAGATACACCCCCCCATCCCCTGGAGGCCAGTCCTCTTCCCCTCTATCCATAATTCAGGAGGGGCTGCTCCATGCAGGGCCCCTCTCTCTACCCCCACCAGACCCAAATGGGCCCCCGTGGGGAGGCTAGAGCACGCACCGAGAGCCCCTTGAGCTACAACCACCAGCTCCCCTACCAGCGAATGCTGCCTCGGTGTTCAGCCAGCCCTTAGAATCACCACTCTAGCTGGCTCGAAAAACCTTGCTTAAGGTTGAACAACAAAAAATTAGAGTGGCTCGAATTTTAACCGCGATTTTTACATGCTGCCTTCAACGACAAACGTTTCTCTTAGAGCCGCCAGGTTGACGAGCAATGGTGCCAGGTTCTGAGTCCGACACAAAAAGGTCCATCGCTTTTAGAGTTCATTTGAGACATTACCAGGGTTTCAGAGATATATTCTTTTCATCGCAGCAATCAGTTCAGGTTCTCCCTTCTGCTGCAATTCACTATTCACAGCATTGCTCCTGAGTGAATTAACGTCTCACACACCTACACACCCACACAGAAAAACACACAGTCTCACTTATACACACAAATATCATCTTATCATCCAGCTGGGTTTGTTTAAACAACTTGACTTTCCCCAGTGCATCTGTTCCCTAGTTGTTGCCTTCAGGAGAGTGGGAATTCACACCAGGTAGGTGATTGAAAGCCCAGCAGGCCGGCGTCCGGGGCAGAGCGCTATCAGCGCATGTTTCAGATCCTGCCTGGATTATCAGAGGCCACGTCGAGAGCGCCGAGCAACGGTCATTACCATTGATTTGGCCTCACCGGGAGTAAAACTCTGAAAAGGGGAGTGGTACTGGCCCAGTCAAAGAGAGTGTGCATTTGTGAGGTTTGCGTGTGAGTGTGTTTGTGTGAGTAAGATGAAAAAGCGCCACATAAACATTTAATACCATAAGTGAGGCCGGTCAAACCTTTCTTGGGCAGTGAGCGGGCCAAGAGTCTAATGCAGCACTGATCCACAGTTCTTCATATTGGCAATCTCGACCCGCATGTATTATCTATAGGTATGGACTTCTGCAAGAGAGAGAGTGTGTGTGTGTGTACTCCCTCTAATCCAGGTGGAATTGTCCTACACTCCCATGTGTAGAGGAGAAGGTGTTTTATTATTGATAATATTGAATTCCCTCTCAGAGCGCTAGGCTTGTTGACTGCGCAGGAATGTTTGGAGTTTAAAAGTGCATGTTCCTCCTCATTTTTTCATGAACTCGCCGTGTTTGTTTTTTCACTTGCAACCTGATTTCACAACTTTCTTTCCCGAGCGAAAAGACAAACACAAGTTGCATGAAAATGCATTGGGGGACAAGAAATGTTTTTTTCTCTCTCTCTCTCTTTACATGTATATGTCAAATTATGCAACACAGATGTCAAAAGAGTTCTGCTTCAAGCTAAACATAATGGTTTGCTTAAACTACAGTTTGCGGGTTTAAAGGCAAGTTCCTAATTATGATAGTGTTGTCTACATATTGAGGTACTAGACCATACAAGTCCAATATTTAGCATTCAACTCAGACTCTCCAGTAGGCCTATAGCCAATCGTTGACACGGCCCAACCAAGGGAAACGAAGATCTAAAACCGGCAAACGCAACTGCTTTGCAGAAGCAGTGCGAACGGCGAGAAGAGGGAGGGGCCTGCTGTTTTGCAAATGCCATTGTTTCCCAGCCGGGAAGGGAAGGCGCGTTTACTGGATCTGTTTTTTGTGCGGGGCACAGAATGTGGTGAGAAAACCGGAAGATAGGAGACTTGCCCATCCTATATGACAGCTGTTGCCCTCGGATAGGTTTCCCACTTTTCCTGTCACCTCGTGTTCAATTGTTCCCACCCTAATCTGATCCGGGCAACCTGGACGAAAACCTCTGGACCACTTCCTGAGACAAACAGGCCGACTCAGACATCTATTAAGTTCATGTATCATCTCCTGGAGTTTTTGTGCTAAAGTGTAATGATGTCCAATTCAAATATTTTTTTCACTTTGTCTCCTGAAGACACTGACCTCCTGAAGCTCAACCAATCAAATTTGAGTGTGGTCATACCGTTCCATGATCAAAGATGTAGAATGGACTGATTTTGTGTCCGATGCCTTGCGTTGTACCTTGCTTGTGGTGTGCACGGCTCATCCTGCCTACCTTCTGAATGCGCTGTTACACAGTCAAGACCATAACCATGTCGGAGATATAAACAACCGTGAATCGGTTTGTCTGCTAGCAGGCATTTTTTTCTTTACTCCCCAAAGCAAATCGAGACGTATGAGCCACCATCGTACTCCCACACACCTACTCTCCCAATGCATTCAAATGAATTCATATATGTTTCACTGGCATGACTGTTCCTGGTGGAAAACTGCTGCCAAAGCAGCAGATAGTGATACGTCCTCTCTCTCTTCTCGCTATTCCGACTGCAACTCTTCGTCCAAAGGATTAATTTCACTCTCTCGTGCACAGACAGACCGGCACGCGCGCAAGCACAAGGCTTCTTTTTCTGCCTCTATCATTTCTCTCTCTCCCTCGCTCGCTCGCTCTCTCACTCTGTGTCAGGTCCGTCGCCGTGTGGTTTCCAGGCCCGCGCAGGCTGTCAATCACACCAGACCAGGCATCTCCACACTGCAGCTGAGCCAAGGCCACATCAGCCCGCCTGTCAATCACTCTCAGCTCAGACCCCCCCCCCAGGACCCGAATACCCCCCCCCACCCAACGGGGGTTGACACCCTAACGCTTCATCAAGGCTCTCCTTGAAAACCCCTGTTTATTCCTCAACACCAACCCCCTCTTCCCCCCCACCCACCTATTTACACACATCTATTAAATAATACAATCCTCCTTTATGAGGGATCTATACCCCCCACTCTGTCTCACTCTCTCTTATTCAGTACTCTTCAGTGGGAATCTGTGGATGTTAAACACTATTCAGAACATTTCAGTTTATTCAGCTTCATTCATACCCTTTTTTTCCTATTGCACACCAGTGATGCCCCAGAAATGTTTCATAGGGGTGGCCAGATGGGGCCACTGAAAATCTTGAGGTGGCACATCAAAACCAATAGCCATAACTGAATTTCAGGAATTCTATTGTTCTGTTGTATTATATAGGCTTGTTGAAAATGATGTCAGTATGAGACATAAGGAATTGCATATTGATATACTTTGGTTTATTATAGTTTAAATCTCTAATAAATAATATTTTTTTAAATGTTTTTACTGTTGTAATACAGGGTTCAGCTGTAAAAGAGATTGGTAAAAAACCAAAACATTTAAGGGGGACCGGTGTGAGGGCAATGATTGTATCAGGATGGCCATGGCCCCCCTGTGGGGGTGCACCTGTTGCACAGCTTTTCTGTTTTGCCATGACTAATAATAATTATTATTATTATTATTTCAACTTATATAGCGCTTTTCAAGAACCCAAATTGCTTACCACAGTGAGGGGGAAAGCCCAGCTCATCCACCACCAATGTGTAGCACCCACTTGGGTGATGCACGGCAGCCATTTTGCACTAGAACGCTCACCACACATCAGCTATCAGGTGGAGAGATGAGTAGTTACATATGCCAATTAGGAAGGAGGGGGATTATTAGATGGCCATGATTGAGGTGAGGCCTGGTTGGGAATTTGGACATGACAACGGGGTGAACACCCCTACTCTTACAATAAGAGCCATGGGATTTTTAATGACCACAGAGTCAGAACACCCGTTTAACGTCCCATCCGAAAGACGGCACCCTACGAAGGGCAAATGTCCCCGTCACTGCCCTGGGGCATTGGGATTGATCTTTAGAGCAAAGGGAAGAGTGCCCCCTACTGACCCTCCAACACCACTTCCAGCAGCACTGGTCTCCCATCCAGGGACTAACCAGGCCCGATCCTGCTTAGCTTTAGAGGCAAACCAGCAGTGCAATACACGGCTCTATGCTGCTGACTAACACTTGTTATGACATCATAATTACCAGTTATGATCCAATTGTGATACATTATAACAGTTATATGTACTCTTCCTATTTCTGATAGTGTCGGAAATGCCATGTTTACTGAAGGATGTTATGACATTATGATGCACTGTAACTGTAATATAAAGATACTTTTTTCATAGGCTGATTATGTGTGATTAAATATATAAAAAAGAACTGTATAGCGAAACCATTGCATTTCTCATACATATTTAACACACTTTCCGGCTTTCTGTGACATTTTAGTGCAATCCGATACCAAAATATTTTTAAGTAATGATTGCTGTAAGATTGCATCATGTTGTGGAACTTTCATCACATTTGTTATATATTGCAAGAGCCTAAATAGTGGAATTTTTTTTCATGGGAAGGGAGGTTGGACTAAGTGGAATTAAAATATAAACTGCATAAAACCAAAGGAAAGAACCTGCTTAACAAGAATACAATATGGTAAGATGAACGCTGTAATTTTTCCACAAACAAATAACAATGATTCCATTTATTCAAGCAATCTTCAAACTGTGTAATGACATGTATAACACTTAGGTGATAATTATACATAAACCTTATTATAAACAAGCAATAACTAGTGACTCTCTTGTTACCAATGTCACCACCTGTTCCGTAACCAGGAATAAAAAGTATATTATTTCAGGATGGATGCTGGAATGAGAAGAGGAGAGTGAGGAGAGAGGAAAAAATACATTGTAGGGGGAAGGGCTGAGAAGGAAAGTAGAGAGAGGAAGAGCATGGAAGAATATTTTGAGTGAGAGATTGGAGCGAGCCAGCCAGACGAGAGAGGGCAAGCAAAAGGGCGAGATACAAGGGGCAAGAGAACCGTATGCATAGAGCGAGAGAACCGTATGCATCTCAATAACATTTCGTTCTCCTAAAATCCTCGTCCGTAATGAAAGAATTCATATTGATAGAAGAAATCGTGCCCTAGGACCCAAAAACCCCTTGTGTTTAGCAATATACTGTAGTCAGTATATTCAATACTGCATTCAACAACAGGCCAAACTAACTTGCCTACGAGGGCTATACAAACAATTTGCCTCTTCAACCTTTCATTTATTTTCATGGAATGTAATTCAAAACAAATGTTTGTGCCTGAATCAAATTCAGGCCAAATATGCTAGTCTCACACTAAACAGAAAATCTAAACATTTTTGTGTATGTTTTTATAGTTTTCATGGGAAAACAGGCTTTCAGCTATGTACTGCTCACTCACTCATCCTACAGAACCTGTACTGATTACTGTTATTACCAGAAAGGCAAGCACGACAACTTCAGCTTTCTAAGACAGTGCTGAAGGGCTAAGATTGACCAGACTTGGAAGTTGCCTGAGGACAAAAATGTTAATCTTCTGCTCTTCTGTTGTTCGCCTCATATTTATGTGTGAGAGTTTGTTGAAGTTATTTGGGGGAACATCAAATCGTGGGTGATTTTGTACAAAACATTTGGATCATCTCTAATGAATCAAAGCCAATAGCAAAGTATGAAAGCCAGTAATCACTGCATAATCCACGTGTGTTCTGACAGAACATTAAAAAAAAAGAAGGAAATCCTTTACGATCTAGAAATTGTCTTGGATATACTGAGATAAATTTTAAAAAGTCAGTGGGTACAGTATTTGGGCGGAGCTTGGAGCAAGTCAAGGAAGCAAATGTCAATAGAGTGCAGTTTACGGGATTGTAGTCCAATGTGTAAACTGCAGACATCTATGAACCCCTGGATTTACTGGTTAAACTACATATTAATTACACATTATGTACACTATTATAATGCATTTATTATGCATCAGATAGGCTTTTGAAGGGGTTAATTCGTAGCAGTCTTAAATGAATAATGGGTAAGCCAGTGTGGCATGAAAAACACTTTAAGTATTAAATGTAGTGAATCCTAGTTTCAATACATTCTTTTTACAAAAGACACCAGATTCACTGGTTTAGTTGTAGCCTTTTACAATAGTCAGAAGCCATAGAATAATAACATTTAAAAGCTTACCATGGATTGTTTTTGAGAAAAACTGTTGCTTTTTATTAGATCTCTCGTCATGTATGTTTGGAGCTAGATATGGCTTTCCCTGTTGTCATATGAATGTTGCTTTTTTCCCCAAATATTTTCATTTGTGTGTTTTCCAATGTCTCTGTGTGTGCTTCTGTGTTCCATGGATGTTTTGTGTGATTGTA
>JACXGM010000089.1:0-44139 GCA_016801145.1 Umbra pygmaea
TGTGTGTGTGTTAAGGTGCTGTATGTTGATGTTTATGGAGATGTGTGTGTGTTAAGGTGCTGTATATTGATGTGTATGGGGTGCTGTTTGTTTATGTGCCGCTGTTTGTTGATGTGTATGTAGATGTCGAATGCAGGTAAGTAGGAGACCTCCAGGATACCAAGGCTGCATTTCTGAATGGTAATTGTGACATTGGGAGTGTTGTAATGGCAATGAAATAGATACCTCATCCATCTTTTACACATTACTGTAAATAAAAGTTGAAAAAGAAAGACTGTTGAAGTTATTGCCACACAATACTTTAGTGTCTATCTAAATGACATAAAACATTTTCCTCACATGATCTTGATAATTGTGGGATTATTTAAGAAAACTCTCTGGATTTATTTGGGCATTGTTGCTGTGTTTTTGTTGGTGTGAGATATGACATCTGGTACTATAAAATTGATTTTCCTCTTTCGTGCATGTGGTTGCAGTAAATGTTTTATGATGCTATTGTTATGTGCAGAGCAAGGAGCCATTGACGGCAACGACCAGTACCAGAATTGAGTGGGAAAAGGCCCTTTGTTTGGACAGCTGTAGCCTCCAACAAACCATGCTTGATAATCAATGCACTTGGAGAGGTATTTAACCCACTTAGCTTCTCTGGTGAAGACTGAGGAGCTACAATCATTGTGGCATTTAAAATGACCTGAATAGGTTCTTCTACATGCTCATAAAGACAGTGAGAAGGAAAGCAAAAAGGTTAAGCATGGATGGTTCTCAGGACTAAGTGAGTTTAATGGTGGATGTAACAACTGCAATCAGTAAACTTCCCTGAGCACATTGGGTCGCTACCTCATTTTCTCTCTCTCAAAAATGTCCTCTATCTCCCACTGTCTTTATATATGTATATATATATATATATATATATATATACACAGTGCCTTGTGAAAGTATTCGGCCCCCTTGAACTTTTCAACCTTTTACCACATTTCAGGCTTCAAACATAAAGATTTGAAGATCTGTAATTTGAAGAAGCAAAAACAAGTGGGACACAATCATCAAGTGGAATGTAATTTATTGGATATTTCAAACTTTTTTAACAAATAAAACCTGACAAATTGGGCGAGCAAAATTATTCAGCCCCTTTACTTTCAGTGTAGCAAACTCTCTCCAGAAGTTCAGTGAGGATCTCTGAATAATCCAATGTTGACCTAAATGACTAATGATGATAAATAGAATCCACCTGTGTGTAATCAAGTCTCCGTATAAATGCACCTGCTCTGTGATAGTCTCAGAGGTCAGTTGAAAGCACAGAGAGCATCATCAAGAACAAGGAACACACCAGGCTGGTCCGAGATACTGTTGTGGAGAAGTTTAAAGCTGGATTTGGATACAGAAAGATTTCCCAAGTTTTAAACATCCCAAGGAGCACGGTGCAAGTGATAATATTGAAATGGAAGGAGTATCCGACCACTGCAAATCTACCAAGACCCGGCCGTGCCTCTCAACTTTCATACAAGGAGAAGACTGATCAGAGATGCAGAGTATATAAAGACAGTGGGAGAGAGGGGAAAATTATGTTAATCTACTTGTACTTACTCTATCATTGCTCTCTGTCCAACTCTCTCTCTCTCTCTCTCTCTCTCTCTCTCTCTCACTCTCTCACTCTCTCACTCTCTCACTCTCTCACTCTCTCACTCTCTCACTCTCTCACTCTCTCACTCTCTCTCTCTCACTCTCACTCTCACTCCCTTTCTGTCTGTTTGCACTGTCATTGCTGTCTTGTTGAAGTCCATCTATTCACAGCTTTCATGTTGAAGGCTTCACTCAATGACAGCACAACATAATGCATTTTTTGTCTCCTTGATTTACTCTAATGATGTTGAGTAATTACCAGATAATGCTGGTTCATTCAGACTATTCCGGGTTGGTAAACAGGTTTTTGTATTCCAGAGGCAGCAGTCGTTCATATCAACCTGTATATTCCAGTCAATGACTTTATGAAGTGTCTGTCTGACAGATGTTAAGGTTGTAGACAACATAATTTTAACATTTTAGGTAAATCACGTAAAACGTACACAGGATATCAGACATGCATATCTGTATCTTTGCTTACAAACATTGTTTCCTATGGACATGTTTACATTTCCACACATTGTAGGTCTCATTTCATCTCACTGTGAGTCTCAGTGGTTGTCTGAATTAGCGCTTGGTTGTTATATACAGCAACCAGTAAGTATTCTCCACTATATGTATCTATTCTCACAACCACCAATTAGTCTATATACTGTACACTGGACATTTTTGAATTTCATGCCAGTGAGATTGAAACTGCATTATTTTTAAATGACTTACAAAAGCTCTAAAATCTATATTTCTTGTAATGTTAGAAAGAATTTGACAAGTATGAAAAAACAGCTTAGATAGGACAATGATTCCCTACACCATGCAGTATTATTTTGATCTTTGAACAAGAATTGCAATTAGCCAATGCAATGAGGAAATGCCTGAGTTGTGCTTCCAGAGTGGTCAATGGGCACAAGCATGTCTGCCTTTGTTTATTAAATTATTCATTTTAAGATGTGCTTTAATGTGTAACAAAGCATTGCATAGTGTAGGGTATCATTGTCCCATCGTAATCATCTTTTTATCATCTACAAATTTCAAGTCATAGTAAATGTTTACATCATTTGTAATTTATTAATAAAAGATAATTTACAGTAGTGCCGTTCTCAACAGCATGAAATTCTACAAACGGCACCTACAGGTAATGCTTGATACATTAATGCTTGATACATTAAATTTCATTTTCACATTAGCAATCTACATCTGTATTACTCGTCTCATATCTCTACTACTATGCGCATTGTCTATCTCTTTGAAATGACCTATTTGCTTTACATACACGCTTAGACTTCAATCCAGTAAATGAAGCTCTCTGGTATTGTGCATTGCTTTTGTGTTTTCATTTCGTGTTTTATCGCCACTTCCTTTGAGTGACATGAATGAATCTATTAAGCCTTATAAAAGACCTCTTTTCTGTGTCACTTCCAGAATTAGTCTTCGATGGTGACGGCCCCTTCGTCCGATGAGACAAAAAAACTCCAGACAGATTACGCATCACTATGGGAACAAAGATTATCTCAAAAGAATCCAATGTCTTAAAATGCAGAAGTCGCAGATGGTTTTTAATGTTTCTCTGATGCTAATTCGAGAGCTCAGTGAGAGAAAGCGCTGGCAGCCGGTTTGTGATTCCCAAATAAGACCCTGTTCCCTACATAGTGCACTATTTTTGAACTAAACCCTATAGGCCCTGGTCATCTGTAGTGCAGCAAAGTGGTGTGGATGTAATTTGGGGTACATCTTGTCTGTTCTGGTCCAGGCCTTTGTGTTGCCAAAATAGTCACTCCATTGGTGGCGTCCAAGAGATGAACACATGCAGCAGATGACATGGCTGTGACTCTTTGCTTCTCCAGTGACCTCACTCGTTAGAATGCTCCACCAAAGCATCATGTTTCTGGGACAAGGCAGGCCCCTTTGAGGATGCAGGCGGTTTAAATTGGGACACGTTGAAAGGGAGACCCATGAAGTGTGTGACCCAGTGGGCAGGGTCAGACAGCTCATACAAGTGTTTGATTGGATGGTAGTAAACCCCAATAGGACTGGTGGCACAAGTTCAGCCCTGTTCCACATGCGCTGACGAACAGATGTCCTCTTATCAAGCCAACACTCCTACCTCGATTTCCATTTGGGAGAAACCTACTTTTCCTGTCAGGGAATGAAGTGGTAGAAAGTTATTAAGCCTGTCAATTCTGAGGCCGCCTCAAATATTTGTTAGTCTTCGTTCCTTTGGATGTCCTTGAATAAGCATCCAACTCCCCTGTAATGAATATGTTAATAAGAGAGCAACATGGGACAGCAACACCAATGTTATTAGTCTCTGCACTTTCATACAGTTGTCTAATGTTGTTAGCAGGTTTGCCATATTGAAAGTTATGGATTGCTGCCAGTGCGGTTTGTGAGGGACGAATTAGAACCAAGGACAGAGAAAGCTGTTGAATGTGCTGCTGCATTGCAAATCACCAGTCAGACAGCAGCACTGTGAAAGACTCCCCGGACTGCATGCCTCGGAGACGTTCTCTCTACAGGAAAGGGAATATGCTGTCCACAGTTGATGAATAGTTTCCTTTTCAACCTAGACATTAAACCCAGATTGTCCCTGCCGTGTGCAGTCCAAGAAGTAGGTAGTCATTGGCCCATGACATCATGAAAGAGCCATGCTGAGCTAGTGTCTGTCTTTCTGTCTCTAAGGGAATTAGATCATCATGTCTACAAAAAATTCTTTAAGTTTTTGTATTTTTGCTTCACTCACATTGTGTCTGATAGCGAGTGCTACTTTGGCATGTCTATCCATGACGTTAAACTTGGGTCTCCAGAGGCTGCCTAAGCTATTCAATCCTCTTTCAGCTAGTCTTACTGCCTGGCTACACTAGGTGAACTCAGACCAAATGTGTTGGTTATTGAAAGTTTTATTCTGGTCTGCCAGCCTCAATTGGCCTCACATTGTAAATTAAAACACAAGGAGATTTCTTTGTAATTGTTAAAGCTAAGGGGAAGGAAGTGTCCAGAATGAGTGAAGACTTTGGTTGTTACAAGACTGGTAGTAGATGAGGCACCAGCACTCCCCGGCGCTGCCACACAGAGGTTAGACCAATAAACAGGAGGTCACCAGTTCTTGGCGTGTAAAAAAAAGCACACGAACAATGGCTGGTATCTATCCTTTCCATCTGGATGGTGCTGTAGCACAGCGTGAGACGGGCCTGACATCGAGCTATGCAGTAAAGTATATTGATGGGCTCATTGTCCAGAGATGAACGAAATCTTGACATCATAAAATGGTACTAAGTCTTAGGATGCGTGCCGTGACATTCCTCTCCACTGTGCGTTCCCTAGTATCGGTCTTTGTCATTGTATCTCAGATTCCGAAATTACTTTTCAGGAAAATAAATGTGTTTATTTTTCGGAGCAGTCAGATAAGTTGGGATATGTGCCAGAGCCTCCGCATGGTTCCAGCAGGGTGATATCGTTCACCCCTGGCAAAGCGATCTCACTGCAGTGTTTTGCAGTCATCCCAAATAACACTCTATTCCCTACATGTTGCACCATTTTGACTAGGACCCACAGGCTATAGGGGGACATTTGGGGCCCAGCCCAGAAGTGCATGGAGATAAGTGTTTGTGCTAGTATCATAGTCCACCCACCTCAGCCTCTTATCAGACATGAACACACCAACCCTCAGCGTCCCATTCTATCTGTGCCATCACATCCACCAGGACCAATAACATGGGGCTTAATTTATATAAAACCAAACCTTTTCATCCAGAGGGAGTACAATTACATATTTCAATTTCATCTTCAGCTTGCAAGCTATTTTATGCTTTCCCCATACAGAGCAGGCTATGAACCAAGAGGGGATCTAATCAAAACATAACAACACATTATTTATTTAATATTGTTGCTTCTCTGAGTTTTTTCCCTGTAGTGTGGCCAATGCATATTCAAAGAGAGTCGCCAATTTAAAGTTTGATATAACGTGTCATTGAATTAATCTCGGATAATTTAAATGCATTTCTGTAATTATTCAATGACAGTTATCGTGATGGATATCACAGCACAAGTATTCCAAAAATTGTTAGGCAAATTTATGTGCCTAGAATTTACTTTAAACCCTTTGACAACACATTAGGCCAAACATTTTATAACTAGTCCAGTGTCAGTTTCTGCGTTGTGACAGACCAGACTTTAATGTAATCATAGTAAGGTGTATTGTGTGTTTGTTATGACTGCTCAGAAGAATTTGTTAGAATCTAATTAGGGAGCCTGAACTTAAACTGCTACAAATGGCTGACCTTTGAAGTGTGTCCTCAAAATAAATATCTGAGGTGTGTCAGCAGACCAGACTAGGATGGATTGTTTGGAGGCAGTTGATTGTGAGGTAGACTCCCAAATGGACACACTTTTGTTATTTAGAGAGCTAATTTAAGTTGAGCTTTCTTCAAAAGCAGGGCTCTATAAGTGGGTAGCATTTAAGAAACCTATAGGGTTCCACCAGTTAGTAGTACCACTTGTCAGTACTGGCAATCAATATCCCCAGTCAGTTTGATCCAACCCCCAATTTGATCAAACCTGGTTTAAACTACATAGGAAGTATATTGGAGCACCTCCTTAATAATCACCAAAATAAGTGTCAGAATCGACAATTTCAACAAAAAATGGGTAGAGGACTATTTCAGCACATTTTGACAGCTAGACATTTTCAGTGCAGCCCCTCATACATGGTTAAAGGCCGACTGCTCCCCCGGGCTAAAATGAGTTTGACACTCCTGCACTCCTGCACTACTGTACTGTATGTATTGCTTTCCTTCCCTCCCCTGAACTTATGATTGACTGACTGCTTTATCAATTCCTGGGGCATTGTCATCTTAGTTCAACACACACAGTTTGCAATATCACTATAGGTTGTGTAATGTATGATAGACTGAGACACAAAGCGGACATGGCTTTTCATTGTCGGAAGGCGACACTTAAAAAGACACAATGTGTCCAAGTGCTGGATTTTGCCATCGACCCTGTCTCTCTCACTCTTCGCAGTCAGTCCGCGTTACAAGTTGTCCTGGAAATCTATTTCTAAGTTTGATGATTATAACTTGCAGCCAAAGTGCTGTCCTCAGCATCACATTCTCTATCCTTCTCTTTGTGACCTTGGTAGAGTTTGAAACAAATCAATACTTTAACTGCTCTAGAAATGGACTTAACTAGAAGCCCTTTCACCTCGCAGGCTTTGATTTATGTGCATAGCAACACATTTTGATATTAGCAAGTGGGACAACCTTATTGCAAAACTTATCTTTAAATATTAATCTTGACACGTGATGAGAGGGAGTCATTTATGAGATTTTCTTTGGCATTGAAATGAATAAATGCTCTTCTGGCAGTTCGGTTGGCTGTATTTTCTCATGGGCATTTCACTGAGCAGAATTTGCTGTTCATTACGCCTGGTCCTCTGTAACAGTACCCCTACACCCAGACATTGTACGCCATCTCTCAAGGTCAAAAGATCCTCCAGACAATAACTGTTCATTCATCTCCTCACGAATGACCCAGATTAAAAAAGAAAAATAGTGCATGTGTGCCAAAGAAGGCAAGCTCATTTTTGTCATGGGTGACCTCGAAAACTAGGCAAGCTTGATAATTTCTACAGAAATGAGAAGAAAAGCATGCGTTTCCACACTCCTCTGTTTAACACACAGGGGACGTTCAGTCTGTAGAAGAAGTCATTGAATATTTACAGTTTTTACACATCAAGTAGGCCAATTTGGCTCATTATTCAGTTTGTTGTAGTGTTTATCCAAGTGATAATGTACACAGTGGTATGCTCCAGCCATACTCCAACACACAGGGGTAACTAATTATCATTAGCAAACATTCATGATCTGTGTTAGCTAGTATTTAAGTCATAAAAATCAGGTGCACGCTGTGGAGAACATTAAAGCTTGCCTTACATTCTGCTCTACTGATAGTTATCGTTTTTCACCATCTAGACAATGACAGTTGTTCGTGGTGAGCAATTGCTTTTCTTAGTGTTTTATCTTGGCTGTACCATATGGCTCAGTGTGCATTAGTAAAGGTAGGCCACAGTGATGATTATGCTTGTCAGCATGGGGGTCAACCTGGACTGAGTTTGAAAGAAAGCCTGGCTTCTGCATACAGTATGACATCTGAAATACTCTACAGGCACACAGCTCCTTCTCATCAATCATGAAGTGCTCGTCCAGAACCAATTGCAAGGAAAACTTTGTTCGGAGAGATGGTGAAAAGTAAAGAAAATACCACTGGAATAGCAATCATCGAAAAAATTGTCATACTGTACTTTTTTATTTCCCCTGAAACCATAGTGGTTTTAATAGCGATGCCTGCCTCCATTCCCCTTATAGTACACTACAATATACTGCAGAGGAATTGGGGCACCGTTTGGAAAGAACTCTATTGGTTTGCAACACTGTAGCATATGGGGATTTCAACAAGCTGCAGTTTGTCCTGGTTTTCCCGCCTGCCAAACCCTCTTATATTCCATCTTGATCCTCTGCCTTCGGCTTTGTGTTAAATAAGTGCATTCACTTGATTTAGTTAAAGATTAAGATCCTCCATGATTCCAAACACAATATGCAGTGCATAGACAAAAGGACGACTTCTTCAGGAAAAGAAAAAAGTATTGGCACTTTCAAGAAAAAGGGGGATCTGTGCTTGCATTTGGTTGGAGTTGGCACAACAATACATCACATTAACGGGGAAAGCAGGGTATTAAAATGCAATATGAGATGGTTTATATACAGAAACAGTTCTTTACATTAGACTTAATCTTTACTTAGTTGGTTTTGGTTTTGCCTAACCTGGTAATTTTATTTCCATACAAGAATGCTTTTTGTATTCAGACAAACATGGTCAAAATATTTTTCTGTTCAATACGCACATATAGACTTGTCTAATACAATATACAGCTCAGAAAAAATCGAAACACCACTGCGAAATCATCAGTGTCTCTGTTTCAAAAAATGTGATATACTAGTGCAGTGTCAGTGCAAAATCTGTTAACAGACGAGAGTTAGTATGAAGTTGAAGCTAACTCTGACACCTGTAGTAGTGAAAGCACCATTTGGCTTTGTTACTAATGCAGTTAATTCTAACATGATGTAATTGTCTGAGGAATAGTTCACATTTTAGCTGCCAAAGCTCCGCTGCTCTCTGTCTCTTGCAGTGTGAGAGGTGGAGTGGCCAGCGGCTGGAGCGGCAAAAGCCAATGTGTGCTTCTTTTGCCGATATTAATGATATCTTTTGCATTTCCCATCCAAACAACGTCAAAATTCGCATTGCACTTACTCGTACCCGTAGCAAGACACCGGGCAAGTTTGAAATCCATCGGACTAACGGTTCGAGAGATATGCGCATAACTCACAGACAGAGAGACGTTCCTGCGATTTATAGATAGATATGTATATACATATTTTGTGGATTAGCTTAAATATTGATACTATAATGTTGCTTTCATCAAAGAGAGTATATGCATCATCTCTAATCACCCATTTTTTATTTTTTATTATTAATATTTTCACCTATTGTAAGGTTGCCCAAACTCTTACCACTACTCGCCCAAGTGGAGTAATTCATTGAACCTTAAATTTTATGCTACTATTTCCAGTTTATAGTGTATACAATACTCATTCCAAAAATATCCTTCACATTTATTTTGCCACATGTTTCTGGCAGTGCTATTTTGCAATACAACAATAGTTGTAAGCTTATATACCTTTGCAATTCATATTGTTATTGGTCACACCCTTTAACTCTATTCAACCCCTCCCATCTATCTCTCAACCAACCATATTGGATTTCCATTTGCCAAGTACTATACTTCACAATAGTACAGACCTTTCTGTTCTCATAGTTTCCACACTCTGTAGATAAAATATAAACATTTAGCTAATTATATTGTTATTATTTTATATTTTTGATTGATTGACTATGACCTTTTAAGTCTCCAAGAATTGCTATTTGTAGCGTTAGCTCCAGGGAAGTGTTGGAATTCCTCAGCCATTCCTGTACCTCTGACCAAAAACAAGCTACATATGGGAAATACCAAAATAGATGATCTAGTGCAGTGGTTCCCAAACCTCTCCTCGGGGACCCCCATACAGGACATGTTTTTGTTTTAACCCTGAAATGGCACACCTGATTCCATTAGTCAAAGGTGTAATGTATAGTTGACTAATTGGACCACTTGTGTAATTTCAGGGTGAAAATAAAAACATGGCCTGTCTGGGGGTCCCTGAGGAGAGGTTTGGGAACCACTGATCTAGTGACTCGATCTGCAGAGTTGGGAATATTGTATCCTCCATATATGTTATATATATTTCTATTGGTAGCCAGAATTTTGTAAAATAATTTATATATTGTTAAATTTATATATTCAAACATTCAATTTAATGCGTCATTTCATGCACCTTGTGCAACGGAATTGGTACATCAAAAATCTCCTCCCAACTATTTTGCCATGTATTGTATATGCCACATCTGTCAATTTCTTAGTCCTTAAATAGAATGGGTAAATGTCTTGTTTTACTATTGATAGGTATTTGGTTTGGGTAAAAAAATATTTTTTTATTCAGTGCATTTACAGTGCCTATAGAAAATCATCATACCCTGTCAAAATCTGTCCCTTTTGTCATTTTATACCCTGTAAATTAAAATATATGAAATCTATCTTTTGACAGCTGTATTTACACATTATAACCCTCAACATCAAAGTGAAAATAACATTTACAAAAATGTTGACAAAATGTGAATAAGTGACATACCTGTTTTGGATCAGTATCAGTCCCTTAAAGTAACCATTATAAACTAGCTCAGGTACAACCAGTCACTTCCCAGATCACACACCATGCTAATTGCCCCCCAGCTGACATAGAAGGTAGTGGTTTTAATTACCTCATAAAAACATGGCTGTTCCATGATGAGTCCATTACTAGTGGTACATGGCAATGCAAATAATACACCATGGTTGTAAAGGTGGTCACATTGTTGTCACATGCACAGCCCGACCAATCTCACAAGCTTTACAAAAAGTATGGCAATGTGGGCAATTGGTCAGGATTAAAGGGAAAATGGATGCTGCCAAGTACACTTAAAGTCTAGAGGTAATCAACGACCCTAAACACACTGCCAAAAAAACTATGCAGTGGCGTAAGGATGGGAAGGTGAGTGTCCTTGAGTGGCCAAGTCAGATCCCGGTTCTAAATCCATTTGAAAAACTGTGGATGGACTTGAAGACAGTAGTCAATCACTGCTGTCACAAGACACATTTTACTGAACTCGATCATTTGTGCAGGAAGAATGGGCAAATATTCCCTAAACTAATCCCAATGCTAACAGAGACATATCCAAACAGACTGATGGCTGGAATTAATGCAAAAGTTTGATCTATGAAGTATTAAATCATAGAACTTATCACTTTTCCAACTCTGTTATTCTAGTTTCCATTTATTTTTATGTTTCCAAACTTTTGCCTTTTTATGATACTTGAATATTATAAGGCAGGATGTGTAATTAAAGCTGGAAAACAATATATATTTTCAATGGGTTTTAATTTCAGACTGTCAGACAAAAAAGTTAATATTTCAAAGGGGTATGATGATGACTATCGGCACTGAATTTACAGAAAATGATAACTGGTCAAAATTAAAAATAAAAGATGTTGTCTTGTCAGACCTCAAATAATGCAAAGACAATAAGTTCAGATTCATTATTAAACAACATAATACTAATATGTTAATTTAGGAAAAGTTCAGAAATCAATATTTGTGATAAAAATTGTATAGTAATAATAATTGGCTCTCATGCATCTTTTATCATGCTCTCCACCTGCCTTTCACATTGATGGTGGTGAATTTATGCCACATATGGTACAAATATTCAAACAGTTTGGCTTTGTTTGATGGCTTTTGACCTTCCATCTTCCTGATCACATTCCAGAGGTTTTCAATGGGGTTGATTTAAGAAAAGTCTGCAGTGGTTTCTTCATTTTTTCCAGAGCTGTATCATCTGGATTTGATCAATGAAACATCATGTTTCCATACATGTATGCCACCACAAAGGATTTGAAAGTAAACAATCAAGATGTGCCTTAAGTGTAGACTTCCATGGTTAAGTCGTATATTGAAATTCTGGAACTCATAGACATCACATCACCTGATGCTAGGTTACTTTCCTGGTGATGCTCTGCTATATATTAACCACGTCTTCATTTCCTGCTTGTTTTTTAGGTGATTTGCCTTTAGTTTTGCCTTCAAGTGAAATGTATGCTCAATTGGATTAAGGTCAGGGGATTGACTTGGCCATTACGGAATGTTCCAATTCTTTACCATAAAAAAGTATTGGGTTGCTTTCACAGTATGCTTCGGGTCATTTTTCACCGGCACATTGAAGCACCTTCCAATACGTTCTGCAGCATTTGGCTGAATCTGAGCAGATATTATAGCCTTAAACACTTCAGACTTCATCCTGCTTCTTCTGTCAGCAGTCACATCCTCAATAAATACTAGGAAACCAGTTCCATTTGCAGCCAAACATGCCCATGCTCTAACACTAACTCCACCATGCTAAAAAGATGTGAATCAATATGAGCAGTTCCTTTGTCTCTTCCCTTCATTCTGGTACAAGTTGAAGTGTCCCCTCTTTCCATTGTGTTTCCAAAACTGTAATGGGTGTTTAGAGGTTTATGGGGAAACTCTAATCTGATCTGTTTTGAAGCCTACATGCGTAACAAGGGTTACATGTTGTAGTAAACCCACTGTATTTACTCTGGTGAAGTCTGCTCTTGATTGTTGACTTTGACACAGAATGATGATTTTGTTTTTAGAATGTATCAAATAGGTTATTTGGCCACACCTAATGGTTTTTTCTATCTCTCTGATGGGTTTGTTTAGATTTTACATCCTAAAGTTTACATCCAACCCCGTTTGTGGCTGCCACTGTCAAATTTTTATTCTATTCCTGTATGTCCAACTACATGGCAAGATCCAGGACTTACCCAACCAAATGTGTATTGACCAACCAGCATTTCCACCTTTTGGTACATGCATATAAAGAGTTTAGGATGTTTGTATCTTAACAAAACTATAATACATTTTGCTGAACCACATATCTCAGACACCACTGTCTGGATTTTGGCTAACTTTATGTAAATCATATTTAGAAATTAAAGATCCAGCAAAATTACACTGATTGACCTATTGATCATTTTTAGTTGATCATGTTTTCTATTTCATTGATTATTTAACTTATGCCCTTTGGCGTATATTAGTGGGGGAAAGAATTTTCTATAATCTATGACAGATTATGATGATTTTTACCATAAATTTGTATCTTTTTTGTAGCTTTTTGAAGAAGGGACTTTCTTTGAAACCATTCCCAGGTGTCCTCTGTGTGTGGCTGGCAGAGAATTGAAGTTTTGCCAGCTCTGCAACACACATGCAATAATGTGCTAATTTAGATCACTTGCACTAAATGTATGTGCCAGCAAGAGGGTTCTTGTTAATCTGGTCAAACCCATCTCACATTGGCCACAAGCAGGCCAACTGGCTTTGTTTCTGTTTGAAAAGCTAACAATAGAGTAAAAACGAGCACGAGAATTAGAAAGCCGCAGCAGTCAAATTGTGTCAAGTCTGTGTGAGTGTGCCAGCATCTAGCTGCATTTGCATAGTGCCATGGCCACAGGGGGCTGCTGTAGAAAGTCCAAGAAGGGAGGCTGTTTTCTCTCAGTTTCCCATGGTGGAAAAAAACTATCTGATGTATTCAAATGATCATCTGGTAATAACCTTTGAAGAATTTCAAATTAAGGGCACAGTTATACTGTCTGTGGAATTTTGAGAAATTCAATTAATTACATGTTTGTTTTTATAATACTGTTTCGCCAAAGCCATAGATTTGCTAAATAATGCCTTCCACAAAGACTAGCCTTGCCTCTCAGGGAGGGTTTTACTCTAAGAGGTGTGTGGAGAGAAGCCAACCTGCCTCAAAAGTAAGAAAGCCAACCATCCGCCCAGAACTAAAACCCTAGCAGTATCTCAAAGCAATTTTCTGGCTATTTTGTTGATTTAATCCCTGGTCTGTGATGCTCCAGCTCATTGGCGCGAGTGTCTGTGTTTGTTTCCGGGTGTGGGTGAGTGAGTGATTGTGTTCAGATCGCCTGCTTGTATGCCTGACTGTGACGTTGAGAGCGGGAAGGTGGGTTTAGCTTTTTGAAACCCCTTGGGCCCAGATCTTAGCGCTCCCATCAGCAGGATACATTAGTGCTCCCACTGTGCGTCCATCACGGAGGCACTCATCCCTGTCTGTCTAATCAGGACCTGGCTGCATGGGATTGCGCAAGCTGAGATCGTCCGTGGATTCCCATGTACCTGTATCCTTGCGACCAGAGCTCATCTGTCAGTCTGATCACACGTTAGCCCGGGCTGGTTCAACAGACAGAGCATCAGGTCAGCAGCTCCTCACAGGAAATGACCTAGTCTTGACCTTCCTGAGCCAGTGACTACTCTGATGTTCAGTTTCTGCGTTCTGATGTCACAGCGAGGAGTGTGGAGACAATGTCAGATTCACTACTCATGCGTTCGTACACAGCAAAAATGTCAGTGTTAAATTAACACTCTCAGTGTTTATAGGTCCAGTGGACCTATATACACACTGAAGAGTGTTAATTTAACACCTAGGGTGTTGATTTAACACTGACGTTTTTACTGTGTACATTTCATGTCAGTCGGACATAGACTGTCAGGGCTGTAACTTAAACTGGGATAATGGAACTCATAGGTTGTTGTGGTCAAACTGTTGTGGAGTAACAACAGAAATTGTATTCTGTTTTATGTAGTTCCAGATTTAATCTAAAGCCTACATTAAGTGCAACCTAAGGTTTAGTCTAAATGTTCTTTACTGAAAGTTAGGATCACCAAATATATGCTGTCAGCATTTTAGAAAGTGTTTGTGTTATCGGCTATGCAAAAAAACACACCTAATTTTTGAAGGCTAAAGATCTAGGATACTTGAACGCATCACACAGACCATTCCAATATGTAAAGATACTGAAAAATAAAGAATAATTATGCGGGCTTGGCACAAAGATTCAGAACCAGGCACTCTAGTGGATTTGGTAGGTAAAAGAACCTTTATTCAAATCGTTTTGTCAGGGTATCCATCATTTCCATCATCCCTTCCACAAGCACGTTTTGGAATACAATGAAGCTCTCCTGCTACACTTTTATACGTAAAGATACTGGTTCCATTTCATGAAAGTTTACTTTTCAGAAATTTACTTTAGAGTTACTTAATGCCTGTTTGTTCCACCTAGTCTTTACGTTTGCACATTATGCCAAGGTCTGTTGGTGTATTGATTACAGAAAATGCTGCTTGTTTCACATTTCACGTTCACACTTTGTAGCCTACATAGGGGTATACTTTCACTATACTGTATGTTTTATGTAACTTCAAGATCAAAGGAAAAACAACAAAGTTTTACTGCCAGTCTACACACCACACATCCAATCCCTTATATTTTCCAGCCGACTGTTATTCTTAAAAGAAACGATGTGTCTCAGGAGTTGTCCGACATGGCCCTGTAACTTCTGGTGTAGAGAGAATCATGTAACCAAATAAAACAAAATGTCCGTCTGGAGAGCGGTCAGAAGAATGCTGATCCAGCCTGTTGAATAAAGCTACTTATGTGTAACTATGTTGTCTTGCACATTATGCTTTATCTTGGCCAGGTCACCATTGCAAATGATTCTCAATCGGCCCACCTGGTTAAAGCAAGGTGAAATTAATTAAAAACTATAATAATAATACATCCATCCTGTGTGGTGGGCGGTTAGGGTAACTGTAACCCTGCAGATGGTCTCCTCACCGGTATTCATCTGTCAGCTTCGGGTTGTGGTCCGAGCACAGGGGAGGGGGGTATGTGGATGTTTGTTTCACACTTCCCACATGCAGGTGTTGCGTGCTGTTTATTGCAGCCTGTCATGAGGAACCTGGACAGGAAATAAGCTGCAGCTGCACTCAAGGTCACAACACACCAACCCTGTGCGTTGGTCCTCTGAGACTTACAGAGAGTAATGATCCAATGTCGTCCACCAACGGTCCGTTTCCCCACTGTTAACAGGGGGATGGAATAGAGCAGACAGAAAAGCAGGCAGCCATTAATGCAGACAGGTGGGCAGACACAGACAGGCAGACAGGCAGACAGGCAGACAGGCAGACAGGCAGACAGACAGACAGGCAGGCAGACAGACAGGCAGACACAGACAGGCAGACAGACAGACAGACAGACAGACAGACAGACAGACAGACAGACAGACAGACAGACAGACAGACAGACAGACAGACAGACAGACAGATGGTCAGCCGGGCGGGCAGGTGGCAAGCCAGTGGGATCATGATCTGGATCAGGTTTTGGGGGTCTTTTGTTGTGGTGGATAGGGGAAGGTTAATTGCTTTTAGTGGGATGCTATGGCATTTTATTGCAGCCGCATGGTCTCTAGTGTGACAGGTTGTTTTGTGTTGGTCACCGTTGGATGATACTGACTAACAAGGGCAAACCAGAAATGCAAACAACGTAAAATGGTTATAACTAGGCATTTGCACCTAACCTTCACATTTTTGTGTGTTATCGAGTTGAATTTAATATAAATTAACTGGGATCAGTTTGTGATCACAATATTCCATGATTATAAAATGGGAAGAGATTAACCATGTTGGATCCTTGTTAAAGTTGAGCCAAAAAGACAAAGGAACATTTTTCAAATACTGTTTTTTTATTTATTTATCTTGCACTCAAATTATGAATGCTAGGTGCTGAATGCTAGGTGCTGAATGCTAGGTGCTGAATGCTAGGTGCTGAATGCTACGTGCTGAATGTTACTTGCTGAATGCTACGTGCTGAATGCTACGTGCTGAATGCTACGTGCTGAATGCTACGTGCTAAATGCTACGTGCTGAATGCTACGTGCTGAATGCTACGTGCTGAATGCTACATGCTGAATGCTACATGCTGGAGTTGGTGTAGCGGTCTAAGCTCCTGAATCCGGACAACACAAGCGCCCTGGTGATGGGGGTTTGAGCCCAGCTTGGCCATGCAGTGTGTTATATACAGTATATATAAAAAAAAGAAAAGTATATATTAGTATTTCTTTATATACACCCCCAAAAAACGATTCAATAATTTAACATTTAAACAATTAGACACTCAGATGCAACTGTATTTTTGCCCCAGCATGAGAAGGATGGTTAAAGAGGTACAACAACTCTCTATGGATCACTGTGAAGTTTGGTGATGAATATACAGTATAATGTTGTGGGGCTGTTTTGCTTCCAAGGCTCTGAGAACCAGGGTTGGATACATGCCATGGCTTCATGGACTATGTCTGCCTCTGACAGGAAGCTAAATCTGGGTTGTAACTGGATCTTATTACAGGACAATTATCCAAAGTATTTTTCCAGAATCACACAAATATGGATTGCTGACCACAGGTTAAATCTTTTGTAATGCACATCCCAGGCCCGTGACAGGCCCATTGAAAACATGTGAGGTCAGCTGAAGAGGAGAGTCCACAAGCAAGGACCAAGAACTCTGAAGACTCTAGAGAGATTCAGCACTGACAAATAGTCTCAGATCCGTGGTTATGTATTCTCCCACCTCATCAAACATTATAGAAGAAGACTCAGTGCTGTTATCTTGGCAAGAGGAGAGAGCACAAACGTACTAAATGTAGGAATGCCAAATGTATTTTGAGAATAAGATCACACTGACAACCAACACCGCAGAGATGCAACAAAAAAAATCAGGACGATTTAAAAGAATGTCATAAAGAAGGGCGGTGAATGGTACAGTACCTGGGTAATAACAAATGACACATTAAACACCTTAATCATTGGTAATAATTATCCTGTGGATGATACATGAAACCACCCAGGCAAATCAAAGGTGCATTCTTCCATGTAAGTTGAGCAGAAGAAGTTGAAATGTTGTGATGGGAGAACTGAAGTGGGATTTGTTACTTGATAATAATGTTGAAAATAACAGACTGAAAACTAAAATACACATGTGCATAATGTAAAATTATCAAAGCCACCAACAAACCCAGAGTAACTGCCTCATTTTCCCACATATTATAGTATCTCTAATGTTTGACTTTGGCAGAGACTAAAACATTTTTCAAGATTCAAACAATAGTTACGTAGCTAAAAACAGATAAATCAATTCCACTTTCAGCAGAAAAATAATCATCTACATTAATCAAATCAACTCAGGTGTTTACTACGGGGTTGTATACTTATCTAATCAAGATACTGTACTATATTGATTTTAAATAATATTATGTTTTTGTTTACAAAACACCATTACAATATTGATGCCACTTTTTCTAATAACAAAATGTGAAAACAATATAAGGAAGTTTAATACTTAATATATCCACTTTAGTTCTGAGTTTCATAACTTGTGAATTGAGCGTGGGTTGAGATGCATGCAATATGTCATAAATAGAGAAAGTACATATTCCACTACAACATATTTGAAACAATCTGGCTCAACTCTTTTTTTCCCCTGCTTTCTCATACATATTGAACAGCTGAAGACTAACCTTCTGCTTTCTTTTATTGTAGGAAACAAGAGCTTTGTGCGCCTTCTGTCAGCTACAACAGCATTCTGCATTCTCAGGCCTGACTGATCACAAGCACTGTTAGCAAGACGTATCCACGCCTGGTCATCATGGGGGTGAAAGGCCTGCTCCTAGGCTGTGGGATTATGGCTGTCGTTCTCCAGCTCTCCAGTGCTGGCCTGGTCAAGAAAATAATTCGCCACCGCAGGGAGACCTTGAGAGACCGATCTGAGAACATAACCCTTCCCCACCCTGATCAGCCGGTGGTCTTCAACCACGTCTACAACATCAACGTCCCGACCAGCTCTCTTTGTTCCATAGACCTGGACGCCCCTGGAGGATCTGACGGCAAGCCCAAGGGAAGTCCTGTCCGTGCGGACATGCGGAGCACAGAACACCTGGAACACACTGTGGATGGGGAGAACCAGATTGTTTTTACCCATCGCATTAACATCCCCAAGCAGGCGTGCGGCTGTAACAATCACATGCCAGACATGAAGGACATTCTGAACAGGTTGGAGATGCTGGAGTCGGAGTTGTCGAGCCTCCGAGAACAGTGTGGCAGTGGAGCCAGCTGCTGTGGAGCTCAGATTACAGGTACACTGCAGTTGGACCGTCTGACATGCCGCCCTAAACAACTAAAGACATTATGTATTTGTATAGATCTTATAGTTTATTATTTGATCAAATTTGTTAGTTCTGAGAGAAGAACACTTTTTGATCTCCAAGTTCAGGATCAGTAGACATTGTTTTAGAGGAAGATATGTTGTATATGAATTTTTTGTCTTTCCCTCAGGTGAAGTGGCCACCAAACCTTACTGTAATGGCCGTGGTAACTTCAGCACAGAGACCTGCAGCTGTGTGTGTGAGCCGGGCTGGAAGGGACCCAACTGCACAGAGCCTGAATGCCCCAACTACTGCCAAGACCAGGGCCGGTGTGTCGATGGCAAGTGTGTCTGCTTCGAGGGCTTCGACGGAGACGACTGCAGCATGGAGCTGTGTCCAGTGGACTGTGGAGACAACGGGGAGTGCATCGACGCCATGTGTATCTGTGAGGAAGGCTTCACAGGGGATGACTGCTCCGAGTCCAGGTGCCTGAACAACTGCCTGGGGCGCGGCCGCTGCGAAGAGGACGAGTGTGTGTGTGACGAGCCGTGGACGGGCGAAGACTGTTCCGAGCTCATCTGCCCCAACGACTGCTACGACCGCGGCCGCTGCGTCAACGGCACCTGCTTCTGCGATGAAGGCTTCACCGGAGAGGACTGTGGGGAACTCACCTGTCCCGGCAACTGTAACAACCACGGGATGTGTGTCAACGGCCAGTGTGTGTGCCACCCTGGCTACAGCGGGGAAGACTGCTCAAAGCTCACCTGCCCTAATGACTGTAATGAGAGAGGCCACTGTTTCCACGGGAAGTGCGTCTGTGATTCAGGCTTTGAGGGGGTTGACTGTTCTATCCTGTCCTGCCCGGACAACTGCAGCAGCAGGGGCCAGTGTGTCAATGGAGAGTGTGTCTGCGATGTAGGCTTTGAGGGTGAAGACTGCTCTGTAATATCCTGTCCCAAGGAGTGTCTGAACTTTGGCCGCTGTTTGGATGGACAGTGCGTCTGCAGCAAGGGCTTCGCCGGAGATGACTGCAGCCTAAAGACCTGCCCAAAAGACTGCCTGGGACGCGGCGAGTGCGTTGACGGCAAGTGCGTGTGCTTCGCAGGATTTTCAGGCATCGATTGCAGTGAGCTAACCTGCCCCAGCAACTGTCTGAACCGTGGACATTGTGTCAACGGTCTGTGTGTGTGCCACAAGGGTTTTGCTGGAGAGGACTGCAGTGAGAAGACGTGTCCGAACGACTGCCTGGGACGCGGCGAATGCGTTGATGGCGAGTGCGTCTGCTTTGCTGGCTTTACAGGCAGCGACTGCAGCGAGCTTACGTGTCCAAGCAACTGTCTCAACCATGGGCAATGTGTCAATGGCCAGTGTGTGTGTGACACAGGCTACACTGGAGAGGACTGCAGCGAGAAGACGTGTCCCAACAACTGCCTGGAGAGGGGCTACTGTGTGGACGGGAAATGTGTCTGCTTTGAGGGGTTCCAAGGCCTGGACTGCTCTGTGCTGACCTGTCCAGGAGATTGCCAGGACCAGGGAAAATGTGTGAACGGGGTCTGTCTGTGTGATGAAGGCTTTGTTGGAGAAGACTGCTCTGATGGTAAGAGACAGGATGTGTCCTCCATGAAAATATTTAATCTGAACTGCATTTGTCTTTGTCAAGTAGAGCTTTCGTCAAAGGAATTAGGGACAATGTGGAACAAACTGGGAGGCAGGGATTTTTTTGTTGATGTGGTATGATTTGCTTTTGTTGACTGACATGTTTAACTGACATGTTTGAGGAACATTTCTACACAAAGACCTTCATTTTGCTGCTAATGTTTCTGACCACACATCATTGGTTATACTTCTTCAAATTAATAATGCTGCAGTTTGTGGTAGCAAGATGATGCCTTATAGAGCCAAATGTTCCATAGCTATTGGCATCATAATTGAGAAGTGAGGATTTAGTTGTATCATTAGTTTCCGCCCATAAAAATTACATTTGCGTTGTTGCCAAATGTTATTATTTTAAGCCCACACACGATTAAAGTGTTGTTTAGATGCTAGAATCTTCTGACAGAAATTATACACTGTGCCGATTTTAATATTTTATTCCTCTTACGATATATGTAGATATATTATATAATAATGCCATATCACAGCAAATAACTGTCAGACAAAGAAAACTTCTCTATCTCCTAAAATGCTGTATTTGTGATGCTCTCCAGTGTCTCCACCAAAGGACCTAACAGTAGTGGAGGTCACCCCAGAGACAGTGGACCTGTCTTGGGTTAATGAGATGCAGGTGACAGAGTACCTTATCACGTATGTGCCCACGGCCCTGGGTGGACTAGAGCTAGACATGCGTGTGTCTGGGGACAGGAAGACGGCCACCATCACTGAGCTGGAGCCTGGCGTGGAGTACCTAATCAGTGTCTTCGCTGTCCTCAACAACAAGAGGAGTGTTCCGGTTAGTGCCAGAGTGGCAACACGTAAGTTGACCTCAAACCCTGACCTAGGGTCAGTTTTACACACTCCCCGCCCACTGCTAGCTTTAGGATTGTGGGAGGGAATGCCAGTTGTAGATTTTCTGTGAAGCCATAAGCAATTTCAATGGTGAACATACAGTAATAGAACAGTTTTAGTCTACGGGATTCATTCTGACCAGAAACTGTATTTCCTGACTTCACGTTTAATGCCTGCCTACTCTAGAGTAATACGAAAATGAATTTCATCGTGGGCGATCAATAAATATTTAATTTGACATTTAATATGAGCAAATTAATTGCAGGGTTTATGCGAAAATCTGCTGCCAATCTGGATTCATTAAATCTATAATTGTACTTGGGATGTTGTTTTTCAATGTTGTTACCCTTGATACAACCGTCGGCTAGGAGTTCAGACTGAAATGGCACCTTATTTCTTACATATCAAACTACTTTAAGTAGGACCCATACGTAGAGCTGATCCTGCATCGGTCCAAGGAGTTGCAGAGCTGCCAACAAGGCAGGGTCAGTGGGAATGGGAATGGGGAGAGGAAAAATGTTTCAAAATTGTAAAAAACAAAAAACCATGCCCTAAATGGGGAATAGGTTGCAGCTTGAGTGTCTTGAGTAGGTTGCTGCTAATGTGCTTGGTGTCTTGAGTGCATCCAATCAGGTCTTGTTTTTTCTTCTCATCTCCTTAGACCTTCCTGAGCCTGAGGGACTCAGGTTCACATCAGTGAGGGAGACTGCAGTAGAGGTTCAGTGGGACCCCCTGGACATCCCCTTTGATGGGTGGAATCTCATATTCAGAAACACTGTGAGTTAGAAGCAACAGTAGGCATCTGTTTAGAAACACTGTGAGTTAGCAGCAACAGTAGACGTCTGTTTAGAAACGCAGTGATAGAAACCATTTACACTTCATGACAGGACAGTTTCAGTACTTGCCCTAACTGTAAATGCCTTTGTACCAAATTTGACAGTATTTTCTAGAATACACTGCTTCAGACCAGAGGCCAGTGGATACTGCTCAGAAGTAAACACTGTGTAGGGAATGGTGTGTATGGCTCCATTTGGCACACAGACTGTGAAACATGTTGAGTATCCTGCAGAACATATTTTAATCAGCCAGTAGTTCTCTAAGTCAGCAGTTTAAACGTGAATACATTTTCTGCAGGGATTCTGTTGACAGCTGTTATTACAATACAATATACCTATTGCCCACAGAATGGTTAATGTTTTCAAATGGTTTATTTCTAGGACATACAAGCCACAGATCATTACAGTCAGTTTTCCCCGCACACCCTGTGGTCGTTAGATCATCACAGACTAACCCCCTGCAGTATGATTTAGCTTAGTTCCACACTATGAAATGTGCAATGAAACAGGAGATTGCCATTCTTCGGGTGTTTGCAGAAAGAGGAGAATGGGGAGATTCTGAACTCCCTGGGCAGCCCGGACACCATGTTCGAGCAGTCTGGGCTGGGACCTGGCCAGGAGTACGAGGTTAAACTGGAGGTGGTAAAAAACAACACCAGCGGACCCCCGGCACGCAAGAACATTTTCACACGTGAGTACATGTAGCAACTCTATGGAGTTTTATTTCTATCTGTATTCAAGAGTGCGTTTTTTTTTATTTGAGAGCATTTCTAATTCATACTATGTTCAGATTTTGTAATAATTTCCCTCAAAACCTTGCTCTCACACTCAAATAGCCACTGCTCGTGCTTGGATTTGCTGTGCTTCTGCTCAAACTTTATGCTTAGATACAGTATGTTGTTGCTTGGACAGATTTTATGCTCACAGCTTCAAACCTTCTCCTCGCATGCAGGTTGGCTCTGGGCGCTTGCAAATCTTCTCTCAGATTTCTCCTGTGCTCTCTGATTTTTGTGTTACAGCCCTGTCAAGATTCACCAACCAATAAAATTCCAGGTGTAGGGTTGACCAGTAAAATGATCCCTGCCCCGTTGAGGGTGCGTTCATTTTTTCTACAACACTTAAAAGCCAAGGATATTATTATGGCTATTATCTTGTGCCGCAAATATGACTTTCTCAATTCAATTTAAAGGAAGTAATAAAGCCCATTAAAATAGTACAAACTTACTTGACGATCTATAGTGGCCGGACTGTCACTATGGACAGTTATTTATATATATAGACTCACTTAAAGGATTGTTAGGAATACCCGTTCAATATCTCCTTAATGCAATTATCTACTCAACCAATCACATGGCAGTTGCTTCAATGCATTTAGGGGTGTGGTCCTGGTCAAGACAATCTCCTGAACTCCAAACTGAATGTCAGAATGGGAAAGCAATTTCGAGCGTGGCATGGTTGTTGGTGCCAGACAGGCCGGTCTGAGTATTTCACAATCTGCTCAGTTACTGGGATTTTCACGCACAACCATTTCTAGGGTTTACAAAGAATGGTGTGAAAAGGGAAAAACATCCAGTATACGGAGGTCCTGTGGGCGAAAATTCCTTGTTGATGCTAGAGGTCAGAGGAGAATGGGCCGACTGCTTCAAGCTGATAGAAGGGCAACTTTGACTGAAATAACCACTTGTTACAACCGAGGTATGCAGCAAAGCATTTGTGAAGCCACAACACGCACAACCATGAGGCGGATGGGCTACAACAGCAGAAGACTCCACCGGGTACCACTGATCTCCACTACAAATAGGAAAAAGAGGCTACAATTTGCAAGAGCTCACCCAAATTGGACAGTTGAAGACTGGAAAAATGTTGCCTGGTCTAATGAATCTCGATTTCTGTTGAGACATTCAGATTAGAGTAAGAATTTGGGGTAATCAGAATGAGAACATGGATCCATCATGCCTTGTTACCAATGTGCAGGCTGATGGTGGTGGTGTAATGGTGTGGGGGATGTTTTCTTGGCCCACTTAAGGCCCCTTAGTGCCAATTGGGCATCGTTTAAATGCCACAGCCTACCTGAGCATTGTTTCTGACCATGTCCATCCCTTTATGGCCACCATGTACCCATCCTCTGACGGCTACTTCCAGCAGGATAATGCACCATGTCACAAAGCTTGAATCATTTCAAATTGGTTTCTTGAGCATGACAATGAGTTCACTGTACTATAATGGCCCCCAAAGTCACCAGATCTCAACCCAATAGAGCATCTTTGGGATGTGGTGGAATGAGAGCTTCGTGCCCTGGATGTGCATCCCACAAATCTCAATCAACTGCAAGATGCTATCCTATCAATATGGGCCAACATTTCTAAAGAATGCTTTCAGCACCTTGTTGAATCAATGCCCCGTAGAATTAAGGCAGTTCTGAAGGCGAAAGGGGGTCAAACACAGTATTAGTATGGTGTTCCTAATAATCCTTTAGGTGAGTGTATATATATATTTATATTATATTTATATTTATTAACTGGCATTTTTATTTCAAAATTCTTAATAAGGGAAGTGCATATAACAAAAAGACTTGTGGAGGAACCGTGGAGTTTCAGTACCCGCCCTCAAGGGACGTTGTGAAGTAAAACGAACACACCCTCGATGGGGCAGGGATAATTTCATTGGTAAACCCTACACCGGGAATTCTATTGGTTGGTGAATTTTTACAGGGTTGTAACATAAGAAATCCGAGAGCACAGGAGAAATCCGAGAGAAGATTTGCAAGTGCACAGAACCAGCCTGCATGTGAGGAGAAGGTTTGAAGCTGAGAGCAGAACAACATATCTGAGTCTAAGCATACAGTTTGAGCAGAGGACAGCAAATTCAACTGTGAGCAATGGCTATTTGAGTGTGACAGCAAGGTTTTGAGGGAAATTATTACAAAATTTGAACGTAAAAATTATTAGAAATGTTCCCCGATTGAAAGCATGCGCTCTTGAGTAAAGATAGGAATACAACGCCATGCAACTCATGGAGTTCTACCCAATGTGTTTAAGAACAAAGTTCATTTGAATAATGAATCAGTGAGGGAGACTGCAGGCTCAATGAATGTTGAGCCTGGTAGAAGGTCTCACCCAAATATTGTCTCCTGTTGATAATTATCAGGAGCCAGGTTACATTCACACCCTAGAAATCTTATTATTGGGATAATTATTAACCCCGCTGACTAAGCCTTGACATCTTCAGATTGTGGCACTTAATACCCCTGATTTAATGCCTTGAATGAACAATCATAATTTTCTGAAGACTTTCTGAATGAAATTTTATTAACTCAAACAGTTTAAGAACAACCCGCAAAATGTATACACACTTTGTGCTTTAAGCTAAACATACATAAGGTTAGCAATTTATTTTTATTTTTTTTACATACAAAAGAGATCAGATTGTTTTCTGTGCAAGAGGCCTTTTCTTTGTTGGTGCATAGAAACAAATTGAACCACATACTGTATACAGGATGTACATGACTAAATAGATGCGTTTATTACTTACTTGAGAAAACACTTTCTTTTAGATCCTTTTTTTACCACTTGCTGATGGCTTGATTGCATCCCCCCATGCATTTCAGGCCATTGTTTAATCAAAATTATATTCTGAAGATGTTGTTCTTCAAAGAGCCAAGTCAGGTCCATTAAATCACCATTCCTTACCAGAGGTGTGCATTTGCAGCTCCAAAGGTTATATTCTTGACAAGACAGGAAATAGATGTGGACTTCACTGAATTCAAATTTTGAACAGCTTTTGAAAGTCACAGCTTGGCAGATGACATTCTCTTTTCACAAGGCTCAATACCTTCAAGATATGTAACTTAGACATTTCTAACTGAAATGGCCCGGGTTTTATAGCTAATGTAATGACAGTTGTCAGGATGAAGTCAACCATCTGTCTGAGATTTAAAGGATTTTCCCACAATATGGGCACTCAGTAGCAGCTTACAGCCATCAAAGTTACACAGAGCCTGGTTGAATGTAGTGCACTATATAGTGGGTGTCATTTAGGATACCTCCAGACGGTCTGAAGTGCCAACACTGATTGATTAGCTCATTACTTCTTTACAGCATAATCTTGATTTACTAGAGGCAGTAAAAATTAATCCCTACCCTCCAGAAAGGTTTAACAGTTATGAGGAAATCATATCTTCATCAGGCTGCTGCTATAAAGGCTAATGGCTTGTATCAGTGAGAATGACTTCAGGTTTAGGATCAATATAACTTCAGGTTTGGGGGTGGAAACTATATTCACTTGCCAGCTTGGCTCCCTCTATCAGTCTCCAGAGCCAAGCTATTTTTAGGTGGCTCGATAGGGGGTTAAAATATACTGCAGCACCAACACATTCAATAATAGTCAGAGAGAATTATGTGTTCGTTCTTTTTAGGAGAAAGATATTTGTGGAATATTTAAGGGCTCAACAGGCCTGAATTGAGTGTGTGTTTTTCTCTCCGCCTCAGAGAGATTGTATACAGCAAATCATAATGTAACATTAAAATGCTGAACAACTGGTTCTATACAAGACTGCGCCAGGGTTAAGATCCCGTTTTGAACTGATTTGCAAATTGTTCTTTCATTTCACTAACATTTTTTTATTGAGATTGATCTGAATTTGATTTAAAGGTTAAACTTAAGATAAATTCAATACCCTAATAATGTTTCATATTTGTTTTAGCAATAGATGCAACATGGAGAAAAGATTATTCTGAAAGCGCCAGCCTATTTTAACTTTTATTACCTCCGCTCCATACCAAACCAAGGTCAGGCTTTCTCTGCTTATTTACGGTTTGAAATATGCCGCAGCATTGCCAGAGTAAACAGAGGTAGATAAGGAAAATACATTAGTTATCTGACATATATTCGCCCACATTCCTGTTTTGGATTGGAGGGTCATTTGTAAATTGCAGCATTGACTGAAACTACAGGACTGGAATTAATGTGTTTAAAGTCTAGGGAACTATTAAGCTGTTGAACATTTGGTACCTGGGTGTCATGCTGTGTGGTGTTATTCTGTATACGCACACATGACTTGAACACAACAGCGCAGGTCTTATGGGGTCTCCTTGAATTCCAATGTCTGCCTTTATAATTACAGGATGCTGAATCTTATATACCTTATTGAACATTCTGTATATTGTAAAAAAAGCCCTGAATACATTTTCCTGCTCTTCACTGCAGTGCTCTAGGTCTATCTTTCTCTCAACAACAGAGCAGACTTGTGTAAACAGACAGACACACACACCAGCACAGAGATTATTGGCTCCCCTTGATGTCCAAGTCACTCAAGGCATATTTGTGTGTCATTAATACATAGTCTCCTGCCACATACTGTAGTGGGATTTGCATTCTGGGGAACTAATTGCATGTAGCGATCCTGACGTTCTCCCTCCATGTGGTTGGGGGGCACTAGCCAGGCTAATGAGAAGCACTACATCCTCGCCTCAGAAGACAATCACCACGCACGCACACAGCCAGTATCATTGGGTGTTAAATCTGTGTTAAGCTCCAATGCAGAATGGATGTTTTATCTGGCCTCTGCAGAAGGTTGACTTTCCTGAAGTTTGCTGAATGTGACAAATCAATTCCATCACACAGTAGGGAAATTGCCTTTCATACTCCAGGTTTTCATGTGTACTTAAATATACTCATGCATGCATGGATGCAAACACGCAAATGCAATTAATTGCAAAAATGCCTTCACTCTTTATTTTAAACTTTAAAAAAATCTCAAAGTTATAATAAGAGCTCATGAGAACTTACACTGATAAGAGCTCACACTAATAAGAGCTCACACTGATAAGAGCTCACACTGATAAGAGCTCACACTCGTTGAATTGGATTCTAGTGCTCTACGTTCTATCCGTGTCATCTTACCGCACCCTCATCAAGTGTGTACTGCTACAGTTTATAGTCAACCCCCTTCTCAAATGTACATGAATGTACTAAGTTCCATTAAGCTCTGGTTACAAGTAGTGCACTATGTATTCATATACTGTACCCTCCTGTAATCATATAACTCCGTGCATTCATATAGCCTACTGTATTCATATAACTCCATGTAATCATATAGCCCACTATATTCAAATAGCTGCATGTACAGTATCTCACAAAAGTGAGTACACCCCTCACAGTTTTATACATATTTGATTATATCTTTTCATGTGACAACATTGAAGGAATTACACTTTGCTAGTAGTGTACAGCTTGTATAACACTGTAAATTTGTTGTCCCCTCAAAATAACTCAACACACAGCCATTAAGGTCTAAACCACTGGCAACAAGTAAGTACACTCATAAATGTAAATGTACAAATTGGGCCCAAAGTGTCAATATTGTACCATTATTTTCCAGCACTCCCTTAACCCTCTTGGGCATGGAGTTTAGCAGAGCATCACAGGTTGTCACTGGACTCGTCTTCGACTCCTCCATGACGACATCACAGAGCTGGTGGATGTTAGAGACTTTGCGCTCCTCCACCTTCCGTTTGAGGATGTCTCACAGATGCTCAATAGGTTTTAGGTCTGGAGACATGCTTGGCCAGTCCATCACCTTTACTCTCAGCTTCTATAGCAAGGCAGTGGTTGTCTTGGAGGTGTGTTTGGGGTCTTTATCATGTTGGAATACTGCCCAGTCTCAGAAGGGAGGGGATCATGCTCTGCTTCAGTATGTCACAGTACATGTTGGCATTCATGTTCCCTCAATGAACTGTTGCTCCCTATTGTCGGCAGCACTCATGCAAGCCCAGAACATGACACTCCCACCACCATGCTTGACTGTAGGCAAGACACACATCTTTGTACTCTTCACCTGGTTGCTGCCACACACGCTTGACACCATCTGAACCAAATAAGCTTATCTTGGTCTCATCAGACCACAGGACATGGTTCCAGTAATCCATGTCTTTAGTCAGCTTGTCTTCAGCAAACTGTTTTCGGGCATCATCATTCTTGTTCATCATCTTTAGAAGAGGCTTACTTTTGAGACGACAGCCATGCAGACCAATTTGATGCAGTGTGCAGCGTATGGTCTGAGCACTGACAAGCTGACCCCCCAACCCTTCAACCTCTGCAGCAATGCTGGAAGCACTCATACGTCTATTTCCTAAAGACAACCTCTGGATATGACACTGAGCATGTGCACTCAACTTCTTTGGTCGACCATGGTGAGGCCTTTTCTGAGTGGAACCTGTCCTGTTACACCTCTGTATGGTCTTGGCCACCATGCTGCAGCTCAGTTTCAGGGTCTTGGCAATCTTCTTATAGCCTAGGCCATCTTTATGTAGAGCAACAATTATTTTATTAAGATCCTCAGAGGTCTTTGCCATGAGGTGCCATGTTGAACTTCCAGTGACCAGTATGAGGGAGTGTGAGAGCGATAACACCAAATTTGACACACCTGCTTCCCATTCACACCTGAGACCTTGTAACACTAACGAGTCACATGACACCGGGGAGGGAAAATGTCTAATTGGGCCCAATTTGGACATTTTCACTTATGGGTGTACTCACTTTTGTTGCCAGCGGTTTAGACCTTAATGGCTGTGTTTTGAATTATTTTGACTGCTAATTTACACTGTTATAAAAGCTGTACTCTCACTACTTTACATTGTAGCAAAGTGTCATTTCTTCAGTGTTGTCACATAAAAAGTTATAATCAAATATTTACAAAAATGCGAGGGGTGTACTCATTTTTTTGAGATACTGTATATAGCCCCCTGCATTCATATAGCCTACTGTATTCATATAACTGCATGTATTCATATAACCTACTGTATTCATATAACCTACTGTATTCATATAACCTACTGTATTCATATAGACTATTGTATTCATATAACTCCATATATTCATATAGCCTACTGTATTCATATAGACTATTGTATTCATATAACTCCATATATTCATATAGCCTACTGTATTCATATAGACTATTATATTCATATAACTCCATATATTCATATAGCCTACTGTATTCATATAGACTATTGTATTCATATAACTCCATATATTCATATAGCCTACTGTATTCATATAGACTATTATATTCATATAACTCCATATATTCATATAGCCTACTGTATTTATATTTCCTTCCGTATTCATACAGCCCCCTATATTCATATAACCTACTGTATTCATATAGCCCCCTATATTCATATAACCTACTGTATTCATATAGCCTACTGTATTCATATTGACTATTGTATTCATATAGCCTACTGTATTCATGTAGCCCCCTGTATTCATATAGCCAAGTGTATTCATATAGACTATTGTATTCATATAGCCTACTGTATTCATGTAGCCCCCTGTATTCATGTAGCCCCCAGTACTTATTTAGTCCCCTATATTTAAATATTCAACTGTTTTCTCTACAGAGATTGATTCTCCCAGAGAGGTGGATGTGCGTGATGTGACAGACACCACAGCGCTGGTGACCTGGTTCCATCCGGTGGCCATGGTGGATGGGGTTAAAGTGTTTTACGGGCCCAGCCACAACCCATCCGACCGGAACACTATCGAACTGTCCTCCAGCGACACCCAGTACCACCTGGACAGCCTGAACCCTGACACGGAGTATGAGGTGTCCTTAATGGCCATGAGGGGAGAGATGACCAGCGTACCAGTGTCTGAAAACTTCCTCACAGGTAAGACTGTCTGAAAACGTCCTCACAGGTAAGACACTGCTCTCTCACATCACCGACGCTCATTCAGACACCCCGATATTTTCTGGCAGGTTTGAAATTTGCACTTGTCGTAAGGGATTTTGTGAAATCTGCTGTCTGAAAATGTTTTACAAGTAAAACTATAACTAGAAACGTCCTCACAGCTAATACTGTAGACATTTTGGAAATGTGGCCAGAATTGTGATGGTTTTATTAGCCAAATTAATTGCCATTTTGATGAGCTAGTTAATGGATTTTGTGAATATTATAGACAAACTAGTTATCTGTTATTAACTGGGGGTCTGGATCAAACATGGCACCAGAGGTGGGAACTTACTTGAGTACAAGAATACTTGAGTACTTTTCTGAGTTCATAAGTTTTGGGAAGTCCCTACTTAAGAACAACATGATCAGGTAAAGGGAGTTCACATCATACCGGTGACCACTCTTTCTAGTTGTTTTATAGGTCACTGTTAAGATATCAAGTCATTTTACCTGATCATGTTTGTCTTAAGTTGGGACTTCCCAAAACTTGTGAACTTAGAGTTCTCAGAAAAGTACTCTTGTACGCAAGTAATTTCCCACCTCTACATAACACTTTATTTACCAGGAGATCATAATATTCCATTCTGACTGATCTGTTACTGGATGTGTTCCAGATCTGGACGCCCCAAAGGAGCTGCAGTTGGTGGATGTGACCGATGAGAGCATCACTCTACAGTGGAAGAACAGCCATTCAAAAGTAGACAATTATCGCATCAAATACGGCCCGCTCTCTGGAGGAGACCATGGGGAGCTGCTGTTCCCTAGTGGAGCCCTGGACACCACCCAGGCCAAGCTCCGTGGTACGTGATCTAATTTTTCTGCAAATCCCAGATAAAGGCACAGGGGCTGGTGGTGATTGCCTGGCAATATCTCATGCCCATTGCCTGGCAATATCTGACGGTGCTTTTCTGGTTATATCTGGTGGTGCATGTCTGGTAATATCTGGTGGTGCATGTCTGGTAATATCTGGTGGTAATTGCCTGGTAATATCAGTTGGTGCCTGCCTGTTAATATCTGGTGGCGCTTGTCTGGTAAAATCTGATGGTGCTTATCTGGTAATAACTGGTGGTGCTTGTCTGGTAAAATCTGATGGTGCTTATCTTGTAATATCTGGTGGTGCTTGTCTGGTAATATGTGGTGGTGCTTGTCTGGTAATATCTAGTGGGTATTGACTGGTAATATCTGGTGGTTATTGCCTGGTAATATCCGGTGGTGATTGCCTGGTAATATCTGGTGGTGCCTGCCTGTTAATATCTGGTGGTGCTTGTCTGTTAAAATCTGATGATGCTTATCTGGTCAAATCTGATGGTGCTTATCTGGTAATATCTGGTGGTGCTTGTCTGGTAAAATCTGATGGTGCTTATCTGGTAATATCTGGTGGTGCTTGTCTGGTAATATGTGGTGGTGCTTGTCTGGTAATATCTGGTGGTGCTTGTCTGGTAATATCTGGTGCTGCTTCTCTGGTAATATCTGGTGCTGCTTCTCTGGTAATATCTGGTGGTGCTTCTCTGGTGATATCTGGCAGTGCTAGTTTGTCTTTACATTCTGCAGAGGAAGCACAATGTGCTTAGGGTACATTTAAAAATTTAGATACATTGATTTGTTTTAGGTTTACATAAACTCATTACCTCCTTGATAAATATTATATTTTTTATAGTGAGCACAGCTATTAATTTTTATTTTTATTTCTGTAATGAATACCTATTGTTTTTCAATGTAAACCACAACCTCATTCTGCCAACTCTTCAACCTTCAACCATTATGGCTCTTTTTGATTTGATTTGAATTCAGTGCGCTTATTTCCAAATGAGCTACTTTGTTGTGTGTTGTGAAACATTTGTGTGGTCAACCCCCTCTGATTTACAAAAAACTAGGGAGATTGCATTTATGCCTTAAATGGAATAAAACTGCTGCTTGTTTCAATGTGAGATCTATCCTGGTCAAACAAGAAAAGCAGTGAGGGCTTTTTTCATCCTCCTGTACCGGCTTCATTATGCTTAATTCTTGTAGCTGGCCGGACACGTTTTTCTTAACCATGTGCCACTGCATCGAAGGATTAGGGTCCCTGCCTGAAAAAAGGAGAAAGATCCCAAACGGGTCATTGTCTTTGTCTCCAGGCCATTCTTTGTCCTTGGGAGGCCCAGCCCATGTGATTTCCAAATTGTGTTCTATTACCTACATAGTACTCTGTTACCTAAATTGTGGACTACTCAGAAGAAAGTGAATTGTAAAGGAAATAGTGTGTCATTTGGTAGGCACCTATTCAGCTGACTGACGTCCTTCTCTGTTCCTCTCACACCTCAGCACTTTTTTCACACAGTTATTATCTGTAATTGCTTTCACGCTTGTGATTTTATTGATAATGAGTTTCCTCTGCATTAGGTGTAATTTCATGCTGCAAGAATTCTAGTGCCTGGCTGCCTGGTGACCTCTGTGGGAGTTTAGAAAGGAAATAAAGGCAGTTGGACTGAGAGCTCTTAATTGCAGCATGCACGACAGTCACACAGCCAAGCTATAGGGATGTCAAAGCCTCTTATGTTATAGCAAATGTTGTTTCTGGCCCACAGACAGCCTCTTCTAGATTCAAATGGAGGTTGTGAATACAGAATCCAGAATGAAGAGGCTCCAATAAACCCAATTATGCTTGAATCTATTATATAGCCAATTAAGACTTGAAGAGCTCCACTCTTTATAATTGTTGTTGAAGCTATTAGCTCCGAAGAGCAGGGTATTTTATTTTAACCCTTCAGGAATGACAGTTCATAAATTGAGATCAATATTGATCAATAGTGAGTACAAATCCTAAACCTCATGTTTACTTCTGTTTGCATACAAATGTTCCTTACCTGTGTGCTGTGTAGGACTGAGACCAGGGACTGAGTACGGGATGGGGGTGACTGCCGTGAAGAGCGAGCGTGAGAGTCTTCCTACCACCACCAATGCTGTCACGGGTGAGTTCTATTACATGTTGATAAAATTCTGGGCCCCCATTTATTCTCAGATTTTAGGGCCCTTCCACACATCAGGGCCATATATACTTTGTAACCCCCCAGGCCTACGCCCCTGACTGTATCTGCCTTTAAACTGTAGTATATGTAGGGCCTGAATAGGGTTCACGGAATAACAAACAGTAGTAGTTGCAGTGCTTGGCTTTTTCTCATTAGTCATATTTGCACATAGATTTTTTTGTCATGGATAATAATTCCCATTCAACCATTTAACACAGACTCTACAAATATTTGCTTAAAAAACAAACAAATTGTTGTACATTGTAATCTTAGCATTGGACACTCCTAAGAACCTAGCAGTGGAATCCTCTACTGAGACCCAGATGGTTCTGGTGTGGCAGAAGCCTTTGGCTAAGATCGACAAGTATCGTCTGGAATACGTGTCAGCGGAGGGGCACAAGGCTGAGGTGGTGCCCTCCTCGAGAGACGTCCAGTACACTCTGACCGACCTGACACCTGGCATGATGTACACCATCACCCTGATCGCTGAGAGAGGACACAAGCAGAGTGGCCCGGCTACCATATCAGCAGCTACAGGTCAGTATTTAAATGGGATGAAGAGAAGAGGCGCGTTCAGTCAGGTCCGTTATGCCATGCAAAAAGTAATTTTGTACTGCCGCGGAACAACCAGACTAGACTTTGAAGCTACTTCTCTTCAGGAGTTTTACAGTTAGCGTGAGTCTTAGCGCTCCACTAGTGCCAGCTCGTCCTCTTCGTAGGTTCACTAACTGTAGTATCAACAGTGCACTTAATGTGTACCAGAAAGCTTCAGGAGGGAAATCCACTATTCATCATCCATGTTAATACTCTGGTTTTTGGATGAAAGGTTGTTTTTTTTATTCTGCGAGAATATGAAATTAGCCTGTGTTTTTTCGGAGGTTTTAAACTGTAGGGTTTTGTACTATATGGCATTGGCCTTTTTCTCATTAACCAAATGTTCACTTCTGCTATTCAGCCCTGCAACCAGTCTTAGGGAATGAATTGAAGCCATTGTTGCTACGTTCTCTTTCTCTCCACCCCCCAGATCTTGTCATTTAACTGCATATGGGTTTATTTAATGACTTTACTGGGGGGAAAAAGTACAAAACTTGATTGAGTCAAGGTTTTTTGTTGCTAATTCCAGTGCTCAGTGTACTTCCAAACCAAATATTTAGCAAAAAAAATCCTCCAGTTATGTGAAAGGCTACCCAATTATATGTATAGCTATGGCTATTGATATGGCATGAGGGAAACTCTGGTATGGCTTAGAATAACTATCTTTTGTTGGAATTTGTCTTATACTGCCATGGTACAGGATGGAGGCGTGTGTGTGTGCGTGTTGGTCCTCCATACAGAGCGTATTCATGTGATAATGACTGGCGAGAGACTCCTCCCCCTGCGGTTTTGTGGGATTTGACCACGATGAACTCTGGGTCTGTCAGATAATAGATCCCATGCTGTGCCCCTGTTATAACATTGTCTCCCAAATCAGCGCTCCTTTAATCCGCATGCAGCGTCCATTACCCCCACACTTTATCATCTGCACACACGTAATGCAAACACTGCATGCTGCACGTTAGCAGGGTAGAAAGGGATTTGAGAAGGGGGTCGCCCCTCTGGATTTCTAGTCGTGTCTGGATTTCTGGTCATGTTTGACCATTATCTGGCGATGAAAGGATTACAAGAATTTGAGTTCAAGTATTTGGATGACCCTTCGGAGTGAGCCAGTGGGAATATACCGTAAAAATAAAGGTTTATTTTCAAACACTAATATTAATTCAATCTAATTAAAAGTACCAGAGCCAAGATTTAGAAATCTTTCATTTATAAGGGAAGATCTGATCTGAAGACGACTGTAGAGATTATCATAATCTATGCTAATCAACAAATTCAGGGACGAGTTGTTGTGAGCCTATGATGTCTAAACGGAAGGCTCAGGCATAACGTGAGAGGAACATTAGAATGATAATATAACGTATTGTGCAAAAGCCTTACACACCCTAGATCTATCAGGCAATATCATCAGGGAGGCATCTGATCAGTCACAACTTAATCCTGCAGCAGATCAATGACAACAAAGCACACAGCCAAGGTCATCTATCTTCAGTGAAAAGAAGAATTAGGTTTTCTGCTACAGATGGTACGTCCTCCACAGAGCCCTGAACTCAACATCATCTTGGTTGTCTGGGGTTACCTGGACAAGCCAGCGAGACATTGGCATAATGTTTGGAAACATCTAACAGCCAATTTTATTATAAAACTGTACGACAGTGTATCTAAGAGATTTGATGCAGTTTTAAATGAAAATTGAAAAAATTTAGGAACTTTTTATTTCATTATTTTTTAAAGCACCGTCGACTGAAATAATTTTTTTTTACATGTGCCTAAGACTTTAGTACAGTTCTGTATATCTAATGAATAATGTCAATAATCATAAATAATAATACAATAAATATGAGAATGTATTGTTCGTTGCTAAATACTGTACACTGCACCTATGGTTGTAATGTAATTTTAACATGCTGCTGTAGTGAAATGTTTGTAAGTTTGGTCATGTTTCCATTCACCAATGTGAACTGAAACCGAAGAGACAGTAATAAGATGTTCTGAAAATATTGACTTTTGGTTTCAGTGTCTGGGATTATTATGCATGAAAAAATGTGTGATCAATTTCTCCTCCGGCTTGAGAAATGGAGCACAATCCGCATGTCTTTGCATGTTTTCAGGTTGATGTCATATTGACATTATGTCATTTCATTCGACCAGCCCACTATCTACTGTAGAATCATCCCATCAAATGTCCATCTGCATGTCCCAAAGGCTGTCCAGCACCCCCACCACACTGGCTTCCGATGCCTGACCAATGGTATGAGAGACCATGAATACATCCCAAATACCACGCTAATCCTTATATGGAGCCTTACTTTTCACCAGGGCCCATGGAGTTCAATTTGGGAGTCATAATATGTTAGGTAATAATTACATCTAGATAGTTTAGGATGACCATGTTTCGGTAAAATGAACATTTACAGAACACTACATAAAGAGAGAATGGACGCTGTCTGACTCAATCATCCCTGTTGATACACTCAGCCTAACCACTTAGACATACAAAATCATCGTCTCTCCTCCCATTTCAGCATTTTAGAAGCAACTAATGGCGAGGCCAGTCACGCCTGCCTTCCAGCAAAAGGTCATTCATTCCATTCTTGTCCCCATTCGTTCCACTTACGCTCCACTTTCCTCCCACTCCAACGTCGTTGGTTATAAAGAGGATAATGGTAGCTTCGACGTTTACCTGTTTGTCACTTACATCTGCTGACACCCCTGGCTCACAGTGGCCTCCGATAATAAGGCTCTCTCTGCAATGCTCCTCTGCTTTAACTGCATGGCTTCTCTGCACGTGTGAAGTGCACTGTGTACTTCTGCTCCGGCGGACTACACTGGACCTTCAGGAATTAATGGCCTGTTCGGAGCCATTAATTCGCAGGCAAAGCAGGCTGTTTTAGAGGGAGAGCCAGGATGTATGGACACGCAAGATGTATGCAGACCAAGATTGACAGTTTGTCTGTTCCCTCCAATCAATAGATCCTTCCTACCCATGCATCTAATGAGTGTGTTTGTACCAAGGTCTTTTTAGTGGTAATAAGGGAATATTTCACACATACTCGCACACGCACAGTCTTATGGGAAAATAGATGGTTGATATACAAATGAGGAGTCAGCAGGTTCAACTTTCTTATCCCGCACATATTTTACCTTATTGGATTTGATAAAATGTTATATTCAATGTCTCTCAGCTTTTCTTATGACGTCTTTAAGCACTTCCTAAAGCTACAATTCTTGTTTGTTTCTGTCATTGTGTGTTTTGTTTTCCTTCTTTTTTGTTGTATTTCAAAGTCAATTCTGTAGTGTCAGCTACAGTATATCTTACATTTCCAGGCGGTTGTCCGTATTGTCACCTGTCTCATTGTTTGTACTTTCCCATTCACCTACCCCTCTCCTGAACATTGGTTAGTTAGTCTAACGTTGTTTTGATGTTGTTTGTCGTCATGTTTGTCATCCTCCAGAGGAGGAGAAGCCTTTGCTGGGAAATCTGACAGTTTCAGATGTGTCGTGGGACAGCTTCCTGGTGTCCTGGGTAACTGAGGAGGGGGCCTTTGATGGCTTTGTGGTTGAGGTGACAGACGCAGAGACAGGGCTAGATTTGCAGAACCACACCGTGCAAGATGCAGCCCAGAGCCTGGCTATCCTAGGACTCTCCCCAGCCACCTGGTACAATGTCAGTCTGTATGGGCTGTTCAAGGGGAGCCTGCTAGGGCCTGTCTCTGCAGACATCATCACAGGTATCTCCACTCACTCAGTGGACGGCCGCTACGTCTCTGTCTGTCTGACTGACTCTTCATCGATATCCTCTTCTAGTTCCGCTCTTTCGTTTTCGTAGTGGCTAGTTTTCAATCCATGGGTATCATTTTGCTGCTTCATTTTGTAACATCATCATGTTGCTGCTTCGTTTTTGTACAGCAACGCTGATTATTATTTTGTTTTTCTTGTGTTTCTTTGCCAACAACATTTATCTCAACTGTCTCATCATGATAACTTAAGTCTACTGTAGCCAATGTGGAAGCTCATTAGTTACTTCCCTCTTAAAAAAAGCAACCAATCTGTCTTAATCTCTGGCCATTCACATCATATCTCAACCCGTCACCCATAATCACCTGAAAATATACCTCGCCCATTAATTGTTTCCCTTCACTTTGATGCTGTGACTGTAAAAGAGCTTTAGGAACCAACCTTCCAAAATACAAGACCACACCGCTTCGACAAAACCCATTCAGTTCACATGACGCCCAGCCTGCAGCAAATCTGCCTTTGATCTTCTGTAAGCACACTATCTGCCTGTAAGGACGTGCCGTGTGAGAAAAAGCACCTGGAATATTTCTGAGCAGTCAGTTGACACGCGTGTTGTAATCTATAGTCTGAGTAGTGACTGACTCACCTTTCCGAGACGGCGGCAGAAATCCAACCGTTACATTGATTTATCTTCCTGTCTGACCAATAATAGTAATTATCAGCCAGGCTCATTCTGCCAATTGCAATGTTGTTGGAATGTGAACAATGTTAAGACAACTTAATAAAGTTTTTAGTTTTTCTTTATGTGCTTTTGATGTACAAAACATTCAGCAACGGAATGACAAAGAGTAAGGATGAGTATTTACGTGCAATGTTGCCACTGTTTAAATTGGGATTGAAGTAAACTCTCTGAGCCATCTGTTTTGATAGTATTTTTTTAATAATCCCTGTAATTTTAAATCAGGTGGCCCATTGGTTACTCCAACTCTCCAAAAAACATACACATAACGACCATGCGGCACACACGTCACACACATAGCTTTGTTCTTTTTAGATCTTCTGTCACCTGCTGAAAAAACAACACAAATTAGCCGTCCCTCATTTTCAAATTTTGTAACTTTCCCAATAAATAAACGGGACATATTAACAACAATCCTTCTCAAACACTTTGAAACCCATTTTTTACTCTTGACAATTTGAATCCGCGTTATACTCACGGTATATACAATAACTGTATTGAGTCTTTGTTAGTAAACATCGGTCACAGTAGATTGTCGCTCAGCTGTTTTCTCATAATGATGATTCGGCAAACGGATTGATGAAGAGTCAGTGGTCCCTTCACCTTCCTGAAGAGCTTTTGTTCCATTCTGTGAAGACTCTGTTCTGTATGCTGCCCCTGTCCTCCCTCCATGCCTGCACTCGGGGCGCTGCGCTCCCAGACCCACTCAGTCGCTCATTCTCATGCTCACATTGACACTGCGTCCCTCAGCTTGGCGTTGGACTGCCAGAAACTGCTGGGGTACTGGGCTCAATGTGGCACACACTCAAAGTCTGCTCTGCATCCCATTGTCTGCATGTTAATCTCCAAAGAGAGACCATCCCCTGCTCGAACATTTCCTAATTGAAAGACGTCGTGAATGAAAATGCTGTGGTCGAAATTAAGTTAAGAGTGCGGGGGGTGCAGTAACAGGATGGTAGGATGGGTCCTGCGTTCCTGCGCACTTCTAAAGCCCCTGGGATGAAATACGTCAAAAGACTACCCCTGTTGTAATGTACTTCACATAAACAGGCTGTCCCTGTAGGTTACTGAACAGTTCCTAGCCTCATCTGAGATTGCCTAGGGTGCTGTCGCTACTCTTTTCTGCAGGTTATCTGGCGCCAACTTTCTCCATCAATAACAGGCTCCCCTTTGTGAGCCAGTATTGAATTCCCTAAAGCCTGCATGTGGTAAAAGGAGGGGGCAGTCTATTGCCTATATCCCCAACACTTTTGACCAAGGCCCCCCTTTCTCGGTCCTGGCTTCGCTGACTAACCGGATAAACAGCTAAAGCTGGCCTGCTCGCCTCTTAACGAAGAGTGACAGCTCCCCAAATTCATCAGCTCTGGTTTTCATTTTCCACTACTACTTCTCAAAGCAACTGCCTTGTGCAGGTCCCCGGTTTCACATCAGACAAATCCTCTGGGTTCACATAGACTCAAGTCCCTTAGAACCTAATGTTTGGTCTAGAGTTCTCGTGTTTTGTTCTTGCCTCTTCCAAAATGAAGATGTTGCTTCCTCGCAGCAACTCCAACTTGGAACAGTGTTCAGACTTCTTTCTTTCAAAGCCATTCTGGTTTTCATCAAGCTGCTTGCTCAAACAAGAAGTCTATAACGGAATTCCGGAAAGAACAGGCTTTCTGGATTGTTACTATGACTGAGCGCACAGGTGTCCAAACTGCCACTAAACGTTGGTAAAGTACATTGAGGAAAGGCAAACCAATGGATGGTGGTGATCAATTGCACATCAAACTCCTGGAATCCTGTGCTAATCCAATAGCCTCCTACCATACATAAAAACATATTAATGACTGCCCCTAAGTAAGTTCCATTTCTTATTTTCAAGAGGTATACACATTTTACTTTGGAATAGAGATTTTTTGGGGGACATTCTGAAAGTAGTGTCTTACAATTTTACATATTCTGACATGACTTATGTCATGTTAAATTTATATGACTGAGAATATAACTAACAATATCATTCAGACCCTCTGGAGGCAGAAGGCCCCATGGACCCACGTTTAGTGTGTGTTTCAGGGGCTCCCTAGCGGTTTAAGGCCCAAAGAAACGGCCTCAGCTGAGACTGTCCATCTTATATCCATTTTTAGCTCATTTTGTTCAGGAAGCAGCTCTGCATTAATGAGCTGCTGTATGTATGGTGCAGTGCAGGCTGCCTGTTAACACATCCTGTGTGTGTCTGACTGATGGAGAACACTCCTTCTAACAGCTGTTGACTCTTTCTGGCTCAGATCTTTGACTCTTCCTCTGCCATTATGAGCTGCTGGTAATGACTAGCTAACACGGTTGACTCCTTAAACGCTGCGTACGCACAGCTCCATCTGCACTGATGTTGTGACCCATGCTCTTGATCTAGTCAAACCCTGGTTGACTCGTTCTTGGATTGTTTTTCTCAATGGAGACTTATTTCAGTGTCAGTGTATTATAGAAATGATGAACCAATCCTCTTTTGCAGTCATAGCATCAATGTAGGCTTTCTTCTCAACTGTGTCATAAATTATTTTAATTACAAAGTAGGATAAAAACTTCACCTCTATCTGCCACAATGACATCTAGTGAAACATGAAGTCAACATGAAAACAAATATGTACAAATATCTTTGCCCTCCTTTTCCAGAATGGGGTATTTAATCATCATTGTCATCGTACTCTTTTGTTTGACTTGTAAGAGATTGATATGGATTCATAACTACTGTACATACATATGGTATAACTGTCACTTCCAGATAACCTTTATAAGCACTTCTTAAAGGTCTAAAGAGGACCAAAATGTCTTCCCTTATCATCCAGAAACTGAACCTGTCGTCGAACATCTCTTGATCTCCGACATCACCCCACACAGCTGTAAACTGGCCTGGTCAGCAGAAGAGGATCTCTTTGATAGTTTTGTCATTATAATCAAAGATATTAGCAACAGCCTTACTTCTCCGCGAGAGGTGGTCGTGCCCGGTGAGAGGAGAACAACTGTGCTCAATGAGCTATTCGACGACACCGAGTACAAAATTGAACTCTTTGGAGTCATTTCTGGACGGCGTTCCAATTCTATTTCCGAGGTGGCAAAAACAGGTACACGCTAAGACTCCACACCCGTGGTGGCGTAAGGCTGCTGGATAGGTGATTGGAGGAATGTATTAATTACATATCAGATTATTTTAGTAACGTAAATTGTATTTTTTTTCTGAATGTCACAATTTTGTCTTCTAAAATAACTGCATGAAAACAGGGTCTAAATATTTCAATGCTGAATATCTTGATGGTTTCATTTCGTTTTGTTTACTAACATGAGAACTTTGTTCAAGCCATTCAAGGCAGCCATCTGGTAGAATTTTAATCAGTTAGCTTTTCAATCCAAGTTTATTAAGCATTTGAAATGGAATTAGAGGTTGTCACATTTGTTTTATTTATTATTGAATGGCGCTGCCTTGTGTGTCTTGTCAACAACTGTGTCCTGTCTGTGTGTTTGTGGATTGTTTACTCAGTGGGATGTGTTTGTTGGATGTTCACTCTGCTGCAAATGTCTCGTCTGTCAGACCTCCTGAGTGGTTTCACTGGACTCACGTAGCTGCACTGTGATTAAACAAAACCCCAGTTTCTGTGAACCAACGTACTGACTGTTTGTCTGTGCAAACGCAGCCTCTGGTGGCCTCTCATTCACACTGGTTCAGGGAACTTCTCAGGAGATTTACTCATCTCTTCATTTGCTTTGCTTTTTATCTGTCAAGTTGTCTTCAATGTTGTCTCTGGCTGTTTAAACCAAATTGGGTTTATTTAATTGTCTTAGAAACATAAGGAGAAAGCTGTCTCTGTCTGTCTGTCTGCTGTGTGTCTGTCTATGTTTGTGTTGAGTGACTCTTTCTCGTCCCCAGGTATCCCTGGGGGCATGGCTTCTTTCTGGGGTCTGATGGCCCTGGTGCATGTTTCACTTTTGTGTCTGTAATGGGGGCAAGTTAATCTCTCTGTGTCGTGTCTGTCACGCAAGATAGTGTGGCTCAGAGCTGACGACAGACGCTTGTAGCTACGGCCTCTTTGTTTCGGTCTGTCTTCTTTCATTAATTTCACTGATGGTTCTCAGGGCTGTGAATCAGCTGAAATTAGAATAACCGACTAACCCATATTTTCTGGAAAAGGAATGCATTTAATAAGATCTTTATGGATGTATTTGGAGATGGCATTTATAAAAAATACTTTAAATATGTGAGCTTTTTCATTTGAAAGTTTTTGTGAGTATTGTTTTATTTAAGGTGTGTGATGAAGCATGATCCCCTATGGTCTACTATTCATTCCTGTGAATTCAAACGTCTGCTGACTGACTCTGTAGCTAACAGTGGTCCTCTGTACCTGTGCCATGCTCTGCCAGGCCTTGGTACCCCAAAGGGCATCCGTTTCTCTGATGTCACTGACACCTCCGCCACTGTACACTGGACCGTCTCCAGGGCTCGAGTAGACAGCTACCGGATAACCCATGTACCTTCTCATGGAGGTGAGTGCACAGAAATACTGCATAAAGTATTCATACCGCTGTTCTGTTGATGCTTTGTGTCTTCAGTGATCCATCCAGCCGAAATCAAGTAATTGTGCCCTCTAGTGGCTGTTCTGTGTCAGTGACAGGATGTCACAATTCAATGCAAATTCCTGGCTCACTAACTTACCCCACCACATAGAATGCTTTATAACGTCCAACACACAATATGTTATGACATTTAATGCATATAAACAGCTACTGATATCTGGACTTGTCATTGCGTGTGCGTGTGCATGTGTGTGTGTGTGTGTGTGTCTGTGTGTGTAGGCTCTCCCAAGTTTGTGACAGTGGGAGGAAAAGAGTCTCAGACCGTTCTGGCTGACCTGACGCCTGGCGTGACTTACCATGTGACCGTCATCTCTGTGAAGGGACAGAAGGAGAGTGAGCCAGGCTCCAGCAGTGTCACCACAGGTGAGCCTCACACCACTTCTGCTCAACCCAGAGGCATAAGCAGGTCCTTTTGACCCTGTTGGTCATTTTGGCCCCGTTTGTCCTTTTGTCCCCCTTGGACCTTTTGCCCCCTTTGGTCCTTTGACCCCTTTGGTCCTTTTGGCCCCGTTGGTCCTTTTGGCC
>JACXGM010000089.1:44239-101111 GCA_016801145.1 Umbra pygmaea
CGTTGGTCCTTTTGGCCCCGTTGGTCCTTTTGGCCCCGTTGTTCCTTTTGGCCCCGTTGCTCCTTTTGGCCCTGTTGGTCCTTTTGACCCTGTTAGACCTTTTGGCCCTGTTGGTCCTTTTGACCTTGTTGGTCCTTTTGGACCTTTTGGTAATTTTGGCCCAGTTTGTCTTTTTGTCCCCCTTGGACCTTTTGGCCCCGTTGGTCCTTTTGTCCCCCTTGGTCCTTTTGCCCCCGTTGGTCCTTTTGGCCCCTTTGGTCCTTTTGGCCCCGTTTGTCCTTTTGGCCCCGTTGGTCCTTTTGGCCCTGTTGGGCCTTTTGGCCCCATTGGGCCTTTTGGCTCCTTTGGTCCTTTTGGCCCCTTTGGTCCTTTTGACCCTGTTGGACCTTTTGACCATGTTGTTCCTTTTGACCCTGTTGGTCCTTTTGGACCTTTTGGTCATTTTGGCCCCGTTTGTCCTTTTGTCCCCCTTGGACCTTTTGCCACCTTTGGTCCTTTTGGCCCCTTTGGTCCTTTTGGCCCCGTTGGTCCTTTTGGCCCTGTTGGCCCCATTTGTCCTTTTGGCCCCGTTGGTCCTTTTGGCCCTGTTGGACCTTTTGGTCCTTTTGGTCCCAGGTCGAATGCAGTGTGCTGAACTGAACGTTTACATGTTTTACATTTTACTCATCCAGCAGACACTTATCCAGATAGATTTTTAGTACAGGACATCCCCTGGAACAACTTGCCCAGCGTCACCATGACATTTGACCCAGTCGGGAATTGAACAGCAAACTTCCAATTACAATACTAACTCCCTAAACATTGAGCCACCTGAAAAGGACCAGACTTGCCAACATGTGTATCTTACGGCAATACTACATAGAGTGTCAACATATTCACTACAAAGCTAGACCTGTCATTGTAAATAGTTTGTAGTCATTAAACCTTATCCAAACAAAGCACCCAAATTCTGTATGTGGGAATCCATCTCTAAAGGCTGAGCACATTTTTCTTAGTGTATAAACGGAGCGTGGCCAGACCAGGGTTAGCCCAGGAGACAGTGGGCATGTCCTTGGGGAGGTGTTGGATGTGGTTCTGTTCACAATTACCACAATGTGTGTCTTTTCTGTGCCAGCTCTTGACAAGCCCCGTGGCCTGACGGCAGTCAACATCACCGACACTACGGCTCTGGTCCACTGGCAGCCGGCCATCGCCACCGTGGACGGATATGTGATCACCTACAGCGCAGACACTGGTACGCTATCACACACACCATCTGGATGTAGTGTGTTACAGGAGATTATGGTTAAAAAGCCATTATGCCTCCCATCGCATTGGTTGTATGTTCCTTGATTTTGTTTGTATTTACGAAGAGATCTATATCTACAGATTTAATCTCTTCACAGTGTACTGTAGACAGATGCAGATCAAATCCTAATTCTATCTGTAAGGATACTGTCCTGTAATATCTCTAATACTGTATATCTGGGTTTTATTGTAATCAAATGGTAAAGTCTAGAGTATATATATCTGGTCCTTGTGGTATTCATAATCTAATATCTCTAAAACATTACCTTAAGACACTTTAACATCTCTATAACTGGTCCTTACAGTAAACACTTTATCATGTTTAAACCTGGTTCTTACTGAGGTCATGAACTATTGTTCAATGAACGCGTTCAGGCACAACACTGCTTACCGTAAGGATACATTAGTATCTCTCTCTCTGGTCCTGACCATATGGATGTTGTCCACTCTCCTCTCTGTATGTAGTTGCTCCAGTCATGGAGAGAGTGTCTGGGAATATTGTGGAATTTGAGATGACCTCCTTGACCCCTGCCACCCACTACACAGTCAAGGTTTACGCCGTGAGGGGGGCTGCTAAAAGTGCCGCCACCACCATTGAGTTCACTACCGGTGAGTAGCTCGGTGGCTCTACACCCAGAACAACTCCCACACACATTCAAGAGAACCTGAACATGTCAATAAAAAGGTGAGAGGATGAAGTAGCTGGGGTATGAATGGTGCTCTCTTTGCCGCAGATGTGGATGCCCCCCAAGACCTGGCAGCCAGTAACATCCAGACAGAGAACGCCATGCTGACGTGGAAAGCCCCACGCGCTGACATCACCGGATACATCCTCAGCTTCCAGTCCGCCGATGGCACAATCAGGGTCAGTGGTTGTCTGCTGCAAATGTAGCACCGAAATTCCACCCACTCACACACAGATTTTATTTTAACAATACTCCACTCTAATTCAACTATTTTCCACAATCAATTTGTGTATCAATTTTAAGGCAGTATCAAGCAACAAAATGTGATGACTGCAAGGGGAGTGTAGACTTAACTAGCCACTGTATGAATATTTCTGTATCTCTGACATATACATTTTGAATGGTGTGTTGTGGTGTTCCTACAGGAAGTAGTTCTGAGCCCCACAGCCACCTCCTACAACCTTGCTCAGCTTAGTGCCTCCACTGAGTACTCAGTCAGACTACAGGCCATCGCAGGACCCAAGAGGAGCCGGGTCATCACCACCATCTTTGTCACCAGTGAGTGTCTTACTCCCACAGGGTTGCAGAATCTAGTCTAGGGGTAGCTCTGCTACTTGTGACCTTACATTACAATGGGCAATGGGGTTACAAATCTTGCCATTGCCCTAATATCCAAAAGCATGTGGACACCTGACCATCACACCCATATGAGCTTGTTGGACTTTCAACAAGATTTTGCAGTGTGTCTGTGGGAATTCCTGCCTGTTCAGCCAAAAGAGCATTTTATAGGTCAGGCGCTGATGTTGCACGAGAATGCCTGGCTCACAATTGCTGTTCCAATTTATCCCAAAAGTGTTCGATAGGGTTGTGGTCAGGGCTCTGTGACTCAATCTCCTCCTTCACCAAACTGCCAAACTATGTCTTTATGGACCTCACTTTCTTGTACAGGAAAGTGCCTACCCCAGTTGGAAGCAGCCAACTGTCTAAAATATCTTTGTATTCTGTTGCATTAAGATGACCCGTCACTGGAACAAGGGCCTATTTAGATTGCAAAAGTTGTGAAAATGTAAAGATATTGTTCACATAATTTGAATAATAATTTCCATACTGTTTCTATTTACATTGACGTGTCGCGTGATGGCAATCGCGCATGGACTGTCATGCGAGAAACCTCGAGCTGGATGTGTGCACACTTAGCATATCAGACCAGCCTATTGACCTACATGTGATGAATTTTCCTGCGATTTACATTTCTCAACACCTTAGCTCCAAGTGGGCTCTTTAAAAAACTTGTAAACTGTAGCGGCTATTCTACAGAGATCCACACGGTTACACAATAAAAAGTTATCTCGCCTCGTGCTTTTCCATGGATGTCTAGTATTTGTGGCTGAAACCAAACAGGCTTTATACGAGGCCCAAACCCTAAAAACAGCCCCAGAATATTATTCCACCTCTACCATTGGTAGGGGTGACATACTTTTGGCTATATAATGTATCTTTCTCTGCCTTTTAACTCTTTACTGTCCACAAAATCAATTACATATGTACAAATATTTTAAGAAATACATAAAGATATTTTACCACAATGCTCCTCTGCTGTTCGCAACAATCTTGGATGCTCAGTAACTAATTGTGTCTGTGCGTTTTAATCTTACTTCTAGAATTGGGACACAATTGTCCCTAAACTGTGGTCAAATCAAAATAATTTGACTAATAGAGACTTTCATGTCCCAAAAAGGCAATTTTGTGGCAAATTATTGCAAAACACAAGGCGAAGATTAGTGTTAGGCATTACCAGTAAGGTTTAGGATGAGGTAGTAAGGCCGTGGTTAAGTTTAGGTATAACTATTAGATTACTGAGGTTAAAGTTAAAGTGAGGTCAAGGCTAGGTTTACAGGTTTAAGGCTATTAGGATTAGTGACAGATTTTTAGATGTGCTATATAACTTTCCATTCATTTGTTCTGTCATGGCAGATTTCACATGGATAAAAAAATATATATATACGGTATATATATACATACATACATACATACATACATACATACATACATACATACATACATACATACATACATACATACATACATACATACATACATACATACATACATACATACATACATACATACATACACACAGAGTACTCTGCTAAAGCTCTAGGCACGTGTGAAAAACTGCTGTGAAGTAAAAAGGCAAAAATAGACATGTTAATAGTTTATATTATTAATTAACAAAAATCTAAGTGAGTGAATCAAAGAATCAAAATTTAGTCTGACCACCCTTTGCCTTCAAAACGCCTCGGTACACTTGCACTCAGTTTTTGAAGGAACTTGGCAGGTAGGATGACCTTGGATAACAGTAGGATCTTGGAGAACATTCCACAGTTCTTCTGTGGATTTAGGCAGCCTCAGGTGGTTCTCTCCATGTAATCCCAGACAGACACGATGATGTTGAGATCAGGGCTCTGTGGGGGCCATACCATCCCTTCCAGGACTCCTTGTTCTTCTTTATGCTGAAGACAGTTCTTAATGACTTTGAGGTCGTTGTCATGCCAATCAGATGCCTCATGATATTGCATGATGGATAAGTATCTGCCAGTATGTCTCAGCATTTAGGAGACCATTAATTTGGACCAAATCCCCAACTGCAGAAATGCAGCCCCAACTCGCAAGGAACCTCCAGCATGCTGTTGCCTGCAGACACTCATTTGTGTACCACTCTCCAGCCCTTAGAATAAACTGCCTTCTGCTACAGACAAATTTTTCATATTTTGACATCAGTCCAGAGCACCTGCTGCCATTTTGTTTGCATCTCAGTTCCTGTGTTTTCGTTCATAGTTGAGTCGCTTGGCTTTGTTTCCACGTCGGAGGTATGGCTTTTTGGCCACAAGTATTCACTGAAGGCCACTTATGACCAGACTTCTCTGGGCAGTAGATGGGTGTACCAGGGCTTACTGAGCTGACACAGCTGGACACTTTCGGGTTGTGAAGGGAAGTGAGCGTGATGTGACTTTCATCTGCTGCAGTAGGTTTCCTAGGCAGACACTGCTTCTGCAGTCCTCAGCCTTGCCCAATTCTTTGCTCTTCTTTAAAAGAACTTGGACAGCATGTCTGAAAACCCCTGTTGCCTTTACATTTCTGCCTGGGAGAGACCTTGCTGATGCAGTATATAACTACTTTGTGTCTTGTTGCTGTAAACTGTCTTCAGCAACCTCACCTTGTTAGTTGATTTTGTCTGTTCTTCACCCAGTTTTACTTCAAACACACAGCTGTTTCTGTTTCAGTTAACGATTGTGTTTCAACCTACATATTGGATAAATGATGCACCTGTTTGATATAATTCTTTCATCATACACCTGATGATACGACTACAAAAATCCCTGACCTTGTACAAGTGTAGCTAGATGAATTGATGCTGTTTTGAAGGCAAACGGGTGGTCACAGCAAATATCAATTTGATTTAGATTTGTTTTTCTTTTCACTCACTTCCAGAGACATCACTGGCGGTGGGGCCGGCTCGTTCGCCTGGCAACACCCTGTGGTGTCGGGAACATGAGTTCTTTGGTTTTCTCTACAGAATAATAGCACTTGTAATTCATTGCAATAATCACAGTTAATTCATTGCATAGATAGGTAGTGGGTCCATGTTCATGTGTTGCTAAAATTAGTCTATTGTTGGATAAAATACATTTCTAGTGAATGTTTTACAAATGCAATTGTGTTTTCACATGAAACATGGACAATATGTTCAATCAATATGCAATCACATGCTCTTATTGTTTCTTTACACATTGCATACAGTTTCATTTGGTTATAATTCACTAGCTTTGTAGTGACTTGACACTGATTATTGCGGTTAATTGAAATGAGCGCTACTGTTCTGAAGAGAGAACTAAGGAGTTTGTGTTGCCGGCACTGTGTGGTGTTCACTTCGCATTCTGTTAATTGACAAATATAAACTATTAACATGTCTATCGTTGAAAGCATTCTTTACAGCATTTTTTCACACCTGCCTAAAACTTTATTGTATATACACTGTGTGCACAATTGTTAGGCAAGTTGTATTCTTGAGGATTAATTAAATGATTTATCAGCTACAGTGCTCCTGGTCAATCAAACCTGAATAGTTAAGAAAGTAAAAGTGAGGTCTTGTCTTTCTTTGGAGAATATCTATGTGTGCACAATTGTTGGGCAACTATAAGTGAGCAGAATAATTATGCAACTAAATGAAAAATGAAAAGTTTACTCATCTCACTTGTTGATTTTCATCTGTTAAAGTGAGAATAATAAACAAACAACTCAAAATTTACTCAAATAAACATTTCTGACATTTCAAAACAAATCAGTGACCAATATAGCCATCCTTCTTTTCAATAACAGTCATAAGAATTCCATTAATGGAGTCTGTCAGATTCTTAATCTGATAACGATCAACATTTTGTGCGGCAGCAAACTCTGTTCAGAGAGGTGTACTATTTTCCTTCACAATAAATCAACCATTTAAGAAGGGACCAACAGTTCTTAATAGGGTTTATGTCAGGTGAGGAAGGGGGCCATGTCATTATTCTTTCATCTTTAAGGCCTTTACTGGCTAGCCACGCAGTGGAGTACTTCGATGCATGCGATGGGGCATTGTCCTGCATAAAAATCATGGTCTTCTTGTACCACTGCTTGAAGAACGTTTCTTCTAAAAACTGGCAGTAGGTTTGGGAGTTGAGCTTGTTTCCATCTTCAACCCGAAAAGGTCCAACTAGCTCATCTTTAATGATACCAGCCCATACCAGTACCCCACCTCCACCTTCAGTTAAATCAATCTTTTGGCCCATTTTGCCTGAGGGTGTTGATCTCCTTTGACCACAACCTCCCTCATTATACAAATACACATCACCTGATATCCAATAAGCATTCCAATTTATACAGCTTGGAGTTGGAACATATGCATAATAATCATAAAATAGTCAAAGTACTGACTTGCCTAATATTTGTTTAGATAGCAAAGTAACCATGCATATGTGTGTGTAGTTGGCATGCTGTACAAACACCCCAGGGACTGCTCCCAGGCCTTGTTGAATGGAGACACAACTTCTGGTATCTACACAGTCTACCTGGCTGGAGACGAGAGCCAGCCCATTCAGGTGTACTGCGACATGGCTACAGATGGAGGTGGATGGATTGTAAGTGCCTGGCTACTATACAGTACATGGCTATGCATACACAACTTGGTAACCCTTTCTAAGAATCAGGTATAATGCTTTACCACATAGCACATCCTTCATAAGAATTTATCATGTGTAACGGCACGACTTACACAAAGGTTTATTAGCACTCAGTAGTAGTTACAGTAGAAAACATATTAAATCAGATGATATTTAATGTACTGCACTAGGATTTGGTCCAGATGATTTTATAATAAGGATGCTGACAGAGTTTGTCCTTATCCTGTACAGGTGTTTGTCCGACGCCAGAGTGGTAAACTGGAGTTCTTCCGTAACTGGAGGAACTACACTGCTGGCTTCGGAGAAATGAATGACGAATTCTGGCTTGGTAAGATCATAGTTATGTAACAATTAAGCAATCATAATTGTTCAGTATTTAAATGTATTAATATGTATGTATGTATATATATATATATATATACCTAATATAGAAGACTATTTTTCTTAACCTCCAAAAAGGAAATTCCTTTTTCAAACATCTGAAGTAGATTTGACTTTTCATCTGCAGGCCTGTCAAACCTCCATAAGATCACAGCTGCGGGGCAGTATGAACTTCGTGTTGACATGAGAGATAAGGGGGAAGTAGCCTATGCCCAGTATGACAAGTTCTCCGTCTCTGAGCCCCGCAGCCGCTACAAGGTCCATGTCGGAGGCTACAGTGGTACCGCAGGTACGCCTGGCTTTATTACAACCAAGCCTGGCTTTATTACAACCACTGGGTACAAAGTCCAAAACTGTTTCATAGTGCACAACATTCAGTCGAAATGCTAATTTACTATTTATTTATTATTACTGTATAGCTGGAATAGAATGTAATTTAGGATGCACATTGGACATGTACAAAGCCTCCTTCCTAAATCATGATGATGTTGGTTGTTGGTTAACTCCCCTCTGCCTCCCTCTGTAGGTGACTCAATGACATACCACCACGGGCGCCCATTCTCAACATATGACCATGACAACGACATTGCCGTTACCAACTGTGCCCTGTCCTACAAGGGTGCCTTCTGGTATAAGAACTGCCATCGTGTCAACCTCATGGGACGATATGGAGATGACAGTCATAGCAAGGTGACAGTCATAGCAAACGATAAAAACACAAAAACTAGCAATTATTTTCATTCATCTCTCCACAGTATTTTGAATGCTGTCTGAAACATAGACAGAAACGTTATTTTCAATTGGTGAAGAAGGACAAGGTATTTGGGTTTCCTAATATAACCTGTCATGGCTTTTATTCCTCTGAACTTCAGGGAGTCAACTGGTTCCATTGGAAAGGCCATGAGCACTCCATTGAGTTTGCAGAAATGAAGATCAGGCCATCCAACTTCAGGAACTTCGAGGGAAGGAGGAAACGATCGTAAACCAGTCAACCGATCCACACGCCGACCCCTCTCCTCATCACTCCACTTCATGACCCCTGACCCCCTCCTCCATCCTCTGGCCCTGCTGATTCCACGCCTGCATCCCAAGTAGCATACTATTCCCTGATTAGTGCACTACTTTTGGGCACTGGTCAGAAATAGTGTGCTAAATAGAGATTAGTGTATAATATGGGACACAACATAAACCTCCCTGCAGCTACCAAAGCCACTGCCAAGAGTCAGGCTATGTCGAACTACATCATTCATTCTGCTCAGTCAGTTCAGTAACAATTTACTACAAGACCCAAAATGCATCACCACGTGATACAACACAGTCATGTGCAAAACAAAACCTGTCAGCGCCAAATTAATGTGAAAAACATGCCACCTAAATGCCACAGACCAAGCACATTTAGATTATACACGCACCAAAGAGAGCACAGTCAATGAAGAGTATAACACATTTGTTTCTGTCTTCTCTCACAAACACTCCACTTCTAGGTCTGTAACAGTATGGCCATCTCTTCTAGACACAGTGTTTCATTAGAATAATATTCTTGGCACGTGTCTGTTTACAGACATGGTCTTGTTTTAGTGTCAGGGCCTCATCACTAATAATACTGGTAAACCTTTACAACTGGATTATGTAATCTCTACTCTTTTAATAATGAGAACATACATCATTTAAGTGATGTTATTGAACGGAAATCATCCCGTAAACCGCACAACTCATTTGAATGTCACATGATCAGCGGAGGACTCCCAGAGCTGGTGAAGAAAGACCTTTGCTGTCATCCATTAGTCTATGACTCATCCTTTGTCACTTTATCCCTCCACTCTCCTTCGACCGAAAACCCTTCTTTACCTTGACCTGCAAACTGACGTGAAAGAATACGGGCAAAATAAATGACATTCATAATATAGCTAATTGGGTCCATCACACGCAAACAAAGCTGTATTTCCATTGATTGTGTGGGTCACACAGGCACGATGTATAGTCTCTTACACATGTTCTTGACCTACCTTTCCCTCCAGCTATCATGCGTTAGCTAGCAGATAGAGTGAAATGCAATTTTATGTTTATTTTTTATTTCTTTTTCAAATGCGAGGCAGGACCTATTATTCAATAATGAAATGGTGTCTGGCTGATGGATTTTAGCAAAATGTGAAATACATATGGATGCAACAAGTGTCTGAGAGAAATATTGTGATTACAAAAAATATGAATACTGAAAAAAGGCAAATGGCCGATTTCAATTGACGTTGTCATGTCGGAGTGTATACTTTGTTGAGAAACATTTGGGGAGGCGCCAATTTAAGATGTTTTGCTTATTCTCTTCTGTCCATTTTTTCTCCCAAGAGACGATACCACTGATCCCATGGTCCCCTCCCTATGAATGCCCGTGTAAATTAAGTTTATATTTTCTTTTTTGGGGTTTTCGTTTATTTTTGTTTGTTTGTTAATTGCTGGGTGAACAACACGTGTTTCTCTGTAACCCATATTAAAACAAAGTTTGTTTAAAAATTGAGATGCAATATTGTCTCTGTTCAACATCAGTGTGTATGGAGCGCTGCAAGTCTGTTCTTACATTCCATATTGAATTGGCACAGCTTGGGAATCATACAGATGGCAATTAGAATATAGGCTTCACGCCACATAGCTAGAATTAGATTAGGTTAATTTACCTGGAATAACTAGGTAAATTTGATGAATTTCTATTGTGAGCTCGGATGCTATCTAGGTGTACAGTAACATGTTAAGGTAGCTGTGCCTCTACACAAACCAAGCATACCAAATGAGCAAAATTGAGCAAGACCCTTTACCCTAAATTGCTCTAGGGGGATGTCACTGTGTTCATTGTCTGCTAAATGGTAAAATTGTTAATTTTATTTTACAAAAACAAAAATCGACATTCAGTTGGTGTCTACAAGTGCATGTGTTTCCACCAACCAATACATATCTGTAGTTAAAAAGTTTAATCAAAGACTAGAAATTCTAAATCCCAATTAATACTTGTTTTCAGACAACTACATGTTTATGAAGAAATTAATTACTGTCGCTCGGGTGGGGACCTAAATTACACAGCCTTGTGATGTGTAAAATAGTACAAGTAAATAAGAGATTGTTTGTTCAGCATTTAAACAGAAATGGCACTTCTGAATATTTAAAAATGACAAAGAAACATGTTTTTTGTCATTTATTTCATGTAATGACTTATCAGATCTTCAAATCACCACCCTGCTGGAACATCCAGGTTAGACCAGCTTAGATAAATAGATGGTCAAACTGGCCAGTGGCTGGTTGAGCTGCTCAACCAGCTCGGGCAAGCTGGTTAACCAGATGGGTTGAGCTGGTGGACCAGTTTGCTATAACTGGAGACCGGATTGGTTGATCTGGTGTCTCCATCCACACCTTGATTGACCTAGCTGTGTGGTATGGAACATTGTCCTGCTGGAAAAAACAATCCTCAGAGATGTGGAATATCGTCAGAGCAGAAGGAAGCACGTTTTCTTCCAGAACAAACTTGTAGTAAGTGGCTTGATTCATGCGTCCTTCACAAAGACAAATCTGCCTGATTCCATGATTGAAGAAGCCGATCCTCCAACAAATTTCACAGTGGGTAAGAGTCACTGTGGCTTATAGGCCTCTTCGGGACTCTGTTTAAACATTAGACGACCAGGTTCTGGGTAAACATGAAAATTGGATGCATCAGAGAAGATGACCTTACTTCCATCCTCAGTGGTCCAATCCTTACGGTCTGTTGCAAACCTGAGCCTTGCTGTTCTTCGCTTCTTATTGATGAAAGGCTTTTTTCTAGCTTTGCACAACTTCAGCCCTGACCCTAGGAGACTGTTTCAAACCATCATTGGCCACAGCTGCCGTTTGCCATACTTTTGTATGTCACTTGATGTCATCCTACGGTTGTTTGTTTGGTTTTATTTAGATCACCATTAGCTTTAGCATAAGCTGAAACCTAATCTTCCTGGTGTTTTACAATCTATTTCGTGACAATATACAATTTACAATAATTGCAGTAAACACAACACACACACAAACTTTTTCTAATATTACATAACATTTTATAAGAATACAACTCACAAAAAAGTGTTCAGTGACATTCAATTGAGTTTGTCTGTCATCCCGGTCAGTGTAGAATCATTTTCACCCTCTGCCGGTCTGTAACTTTGTTGTCCACAATGTCTGCTGTTCGACCTTGTTGTTGTGAACTGCCGTCTTTGAGATTTTTTTAAGGATGGAAGCAACCCGATGCTCAGTGTATACCTCTGCCAGTAAAGCCAGAATTTAACCCTTCTTTTCCTCACTCAAATCGTTCCTTTTCAACTGTTTTTGCATGGTCAATAGTTATTTTTCATTCATTTTATTTTGCGGTAATACAAGCACGGTTTTTGCCATCCAGTTGGTGCTTTTGAAGCTTCTAGAACTGTTTTTGCCATCCAGTTGGTGTTTTGCAAAAGGGTAGTGATGACCTTAGTGGTTTTTAAACTTTTCCTTGTTGAAAAAGATTTGGTTCAGGTGAACAGCTATTCACAACCTCAGTCAGTACAATGAAATGTGTCTGTGTCAGAATTCAAGAGACACTGGAATTGAATGGCTGGCATACATGTAGAGATGCTGATTTTAAAAGAAATTACAGTGGTCTCTTAATTTTTTTCCAGACCTGCATAATAAACTGGAAATACTCGCCACACATGAACGGTATCATGCCTTCAGTTGCATGGACAAAGATGGACATTTCTGTTAGAAAGGGTGCTGCGCTTTTTAGCTGCTACACAATTAAAGTTATTGTCATACCCTGATCTGTTTCACCTGTGGTCATGTCTACACCCCACAACAGGTGTTTCCAGTTTACCATTTAGTCTATGTATATTAACCATGTTCTCTGTTCTGGCACATGCCAGATCATCTGTCTAGTATAGTTGCTTCCAGCCTTCCTTATACCAGTGAATTACCCATTGCCTGTGTTTTGCTCTGTTTTTTCCCTCCCGGTGCCGACCTCTGCCTAGTTGTCCTGACCACGAGCCTACCTACTCCTGTGTAACTTAGCTTGCTGCCTCTGCTACCGTTTTCTGCCTGTCAAACGACCAACGAGCCTGTCTACCCCTGTGTACCGCTGTTGGACAATTCATGTGACCAGATTCGGGTTATGTACCTTCTGTTGGCCAGCTAATAAACATTTCCTTTGTTTTGGAATATACTCTGCCTCCTTGTCCGCCTTTTGGGTCTACTAGCCTGCAACCTTGTCATAGAACAGGAATAGTAGGTAATGTATAGGTATTTTGTTTTAATATGGCTAGGCTACTTTAAACAAAGCAAACTGACTAACAGGATACCAGCAGCCTGCATACCACGGATCAGGTTTCAGGCTTCCTTACCTCAGCTGTGTCTCAGTACCGAACACCTTGTACTTCTGGGCACTCCAGGTAGGTTTCAGTTCGGGAACATGATAGCACTGAAGGATAATTAGTTCCTGTTAGCTTCACGTTTGAGTCTTCTCACATTTTTGGCAGTTAATTTGTGTCTTTCTTTCTCAACACGTTTCTTGCAACCCCGTTGACTATTTGCAACAAAATGTTTGATGGTTCTGTGATCACGCCACAGTATCTTAGAGATTTCAAAAGTGCTGAATCCCTCTGAAAAAGTATTTTTACAATTGTTGGCCCATGTTGCCTGAGGAACAGAGGCTGCCTAATAATAATGCACCCCTTGATATAGAGTGTTGATCTACTTAGGCCACACCCTCCCTCATTACTCAAAAACACATCACTTGATATGCTTATATCCAATAAACATTCCAGTTTATACAGCTTAGTATGCAAATGTGTCTTTCAGGTGCAGGTTCCTATGCAAATGGCTAAACTACTAGAAGCTGAGTGTTTCGCTATGGGGCTCTGCTCCACTCATATAAACAGATTTACAGAGCTTTGTTAAATTACAAATCCCACTACGATGTAGACACTTTTTGACATGACAGACCCTTCTTACATTACATCCATTGAGTTAAACAGTCCTTCATTGTCTGAAGGAAAATGTCATCTGACTTATCAAATATGTTATAGTATGAACTGACATATTTTTCATCCAATCAGAACAGTATGTAAGCAGGTGCATTAAATGTACTACATTGGTGACGTGGGACAAAGAGGTTCAGATTAGGTCTAGTATTTTAACAATTATATTTAGCAAAACAAAATAAAAATGATGGTAAGTGGTATATTTTATAATTATTCTTAATTAATAGTTGTTTTGTGTAAGAAGGTTACCGTGGTTACAAAGATAACAAAACTTTAACTGTTATTTAACTGTTATTAATTGACATTTTCACCAGCAGTTGTAGTATACAGTAAATTCACAGCAGACATTGAAACATAAAGCTAAAATGTGGAAATACCGCAGACAGACACACTGACTTGCCGAGATTTATGGATATAAATAATCTGTCCTGCATGGAATGTATTTTTCCAAAGGTTCCAAACCATAGACAGTGAAAGAAATGGACACAGTGACGCCATATACTTCGACGGAGAACAGTGATGTCAATTAAAAGGACTTTTCCGATGATGGCTGAGCATACTGCAAAGCCTCAAACTGAGCTTGACGACGTAGATGTGACGTGAGCAACCTGTCTGAAAGTTGTAATTCTTCTGGTAGCTGTGCCAAGAGAAATCAGAATCATTCCAAATCTTGCCTCTTGCGGAGATGGAGTGCGACAGAAAGTCGGGTGGTTATGACACAATCGTTAGCCTAGTTTTACCAAAACGGCTGCTACGAGGCCATAATGTGAGATACATGGTAATGGAGCCTATCAAATAACTGAAGGACACAGTAATATTTCAGTAGTGAAATGAGGTTTACTGGGTGAACAGAAAATGTACAACATGTATTAAAACAAAATTATACAGATGCATAAATTTGGACATCCTAAGAGAAATATCACATTGATATTTACAGTGGGGAGAACAAGTGATACATTGCCAATTTTGCAGGTTTCCTACTTAAAAAGCATGTAGAGGTCTGTAATTTGTAACATAGGTACACTTCAACTGTTTCCTGTAGATCTTGACCAGGTTTGCACAAACTGAAGCAGGGATTTTGTCCCACTTCTCCATACAGACCTTCTCCAGATCCTTCAGGTTTCAGGGTTGTCACTGGGCAGTACAGACTTTCAGCTCCTCCAAAGATTTTCTATTGGTTTTAGGTCTGGAGACTGGCTAGGCCACTCCAGGACCTTGAGATGCTTCTTACAGAGCCACTCCTTAGTTGCCCTAGCTGTGTGTTTCGGGTCGTTGTCATGCCGGAAGACTCAGCCATGACACATCTTCAATGCTCTTACTGAGGGAAGGAGGTTGTTGCCCAAGACCTCGAGATACATGTCCCCATCCATCCTCCCTCAATATCGTGCAGTCGTCCTGTCCCCTTTGCAGAAAAGCATCCCCAAAGAATGATGTTTCCACTTCCATGCTTCATGGTTGGCATGGTGTTCGTGGGGTTGTACTCATCCTTCTTCTTCCTACAAACATTGCGAGTGGAGTTTAGACCCTAAAGCTTTACTTTTGTCTCATCAGACCACATGACCTTCTCCCATTCCTCCTCTGGATCATCCAGATGGTCATTGGCAAACTTCGGGCCTGGACATGTGCTGGCTTGAGCAAGCTTGCGCTGCAGGATTCAAATCCATGATGGTGTAGTGTGTTACTAATGGTTTTCATTGAGACTGTGGTCCCAGCTCTCTTCGGGTCATTGACCAGGTCCTCCCATGTAGTTCTGGGCTGATCCTTCACCTTCCTCATGATTATTGATGCCCCACGACGTGAGATGTTGCATGGAGCCCCAGACCGAGGGAGATTGACCGTCATCTTGAACTTCCATTTTCTAATAATTGTGCCAACATTTGTTGCCTTCTCACCAAGCTGCTTGCCTATTGACCTGTAGCCCATCCCAGCCTTGTGCAGGTCTACAATTTTATTCCTGATGTCCTTACACAGCTCTCTGGTCTTGGCCATTGTGGAGAGGTGGGAGTCTGTTTGATTGAGTGTGCGGACAGTCTTTTATACAGGTCACGAGTTCGAACAGGTGCAGTTAATACAGGTAATGAGTGGAGAACAGGAGGGCTTCTTAAAGAAAAATGAACAGGTCTGTGAGAGCTGGAATTCTTACTGTTTGGTAGGTAATCAAATGTCATGCAATAAAATGTTAACTAATTATTAAAAAATCATACTTTGTGTACTTTGTGTTTTAGATAAATGTGATATTCTGGGTTTTTGTTTTAGATTCCGTCTCTCACAGTTGAAGTGTATCTATGATGAAAATTACAGACCTGCACATGCTTTGTAAGTAGGATAACCTGCAAAATCAGAAGTGTATCAAATACTTGTTCTCCCCACTGTAGTTGAGTCTCCTTCATCAGAAATAACAGCCTCTAGACACTTCCTATAGCCTGTAATGAGTGTCTGGATTCTGGATATTTTGGACCATTCCTCCTTGCAAAACATCTCCAGTTCAGTTAGGTTTGATGGTTGACGAGCATGGCCATCCTGCTTCAAATCACCCCAATGATTATCAATGATATTCAGGTCTGGGGACTAGGATGGCCATTCCAGATCATTGTACTTGTTCCTCTGCATAAATGCCAGAGTAGATTTTGAGCAGTGTTTTGTGTTGTTTTCTTGTTGAAATATCCAGCCCCGCCGTAACTTCAACTTTGTGACTAAATCCTCTACTATTCTATTCACAATTCTTTCTATTCTCGAGTATCTGCTGATTTTGATTGGAATCTATGCAACCGTCAACTTTACCAAGATTCCCAGTACCAGCCACACAGCATGATGGAACCTCCACCAAATTTTACTGTGGGTAACAAGTGTTTGTCTTGGAACGCAGTGTTCTTTTGCCGCCATGCATAACGCCCCTTGTTATGACCAAATAACTCCATGTTTGTTTCATCAGTCCACAGCACCTTCTTCCAAATGAAGCTGGTTTGTCCAAATGTGCATTTGCATACCTCAAGTGACTCTGTTTGTGGCGTGTGTGCAGAAAAGGCTTCTTCCGCATCACTCTCCCGTACAGTGCGTTGAATTGTTGAACGATGCACAGTGACACCATCTGCAGCAAGATAATGTTGATGGTCTTTGGAGGTGTTCTGTGGGCTTTTTTTGACAGTTCTCACCATCCATCACCTTTTTTTGTTTTGAGGCCCCCGTGTTGCCACTCTTCAGAGGAGAGTCAAAGAGAACAACAACTTGCAATTGGCCACCTTATATACCTTTTCTCGTGATTGGATGTACCTGTCTATGAAGTTGAAGGCTTAATGAGCTCACCAAACAAATTGGGTGTTGCAATTAATCAATTGAATATGTAGTTACAGGTATTAAAATCAACAAAATGACACGTGTGCCCAAATTTATGCACCTGTCTAATTTCGTTTTGATGCATATTGCAAAATTTCTGTTAATCCAATTAACCTCATCTCACTACCAAAATATTACTGTGTCCTTCAGTTCTTTGATAGATTTACTTATGAATTCAGATGTAGGCTACAAATACATATTCAGATGTTCATTTATATATATATATATATAAATATATATATATATATTCAGACTTTCTATAAATATTTCCTGTTCGGCCCTTCGTACATTCCATTTAATAATTTAATTAATTTGCATGACATGACGGTGGAAGGTGAAGACCAACACAATAGATAAATAGGGCAACACAGTACAGTATTCAAGTTTGAATTAAACAACATAAATCAATAATATCTTTGTATTCTCATTTAAAAACAATAAACAAATAATATTTTTTTAAATATTCATTACGTTTATATAAATTGATATTCACTAAAGCAAGTTTACATATGTAAACATGCCACTTGAAACAAACCTTATAAAATTAATCATCAACACCAATAGCCAAGGAAATTGCTTCTCATGCCGTTTCCTTGGCATTCAAATCTTTGTTTATCATATTCTGCGGGTCAAAAAGAATTTTGTGTTTTTCCACCTCCACGTTGAGACAAGTGTCAACCATGTCACCTTGTTTTTGAGTACTTCTCTATCCAACAAGATTGTCTGCTGTGATGCGAATGTTCCACCCAGCCCCCTCCCAAAATTATATATATTGTTTTCTTTATTCTTTACCCTGTAATTTAGTAACTGTACAACACATTAACTGTAGTTAAGTGTTTATTTTAATGTGAACAATGCGCTGCCACTTTAATTCAGTGTGGTGCAGCAGAGCAAAAATAGACTTGGTGCGGAAACAATCACTGCACTGCTGTATACGTACTGCTCCTGGGACGGATCGCCGGACCGCATCCGCATACAGTGTGAAAGCTCTAACCTGTTAACATGGACACAGAGAGACATATGCACCGCATTCGCACTGCAGACGGAGTATGTGTAAAACGGGCATTACCAATTGTTTACATCTTGTAACAAACACTTTCTATTTACTCTGGTAAAATCTTCTCCTGATCGTCAACTTTGACAAAGATACGCCTACCTCCTGGAAGGTGTTCTTGTTCAGGCCAAGTGTTTTGAAGCGGTCCTTTTTCAGCATTGAAATAATTATTTTGTTACCTGACACATTTGTTTTCCATGGTCTTCTGAGCCTTTAGGTTTTCCTGAGCTCACCAGTGTGTTCTTTCTTTTTATAAATGTAACAAATAGATGATTTGGCCACCCCAAATTGTTTTGCTATATCAATGATGGGTTTGTTTTGATTTTTCAGCCTATTGATGGCTTGCTTCACTGGCAGTGACATTTCTTTGGTCTGCATATTGACAGTTAAAAACAACAGATTTCGGAAAGCAAATGCCACACTTGAAATCGGATCTAGACCTTTTATCTGCTTACTGGTAAATGAACTCACACACACCTGTGCTGTGGTATGAGATTTTTACTGTACATGTAGTTACAGCTGCTTCTCATGTAAAAAGTGTGTTAATTCCTACACCTTTCATTGAATTTGGATATAACATGCCCTCAAATTACAGCTTGAAATTTCAAATTCAATATGCTGTGGTAGACAAATTAAAAAATAACTAAGACATTGTCCAAAAATGTATGGACCTAACTATACTATACCTGATGAGAGTGGGCAGACCGTGGATTCTTCCCTGTGGTACATTCTTCCCTGTGGTCTGATGAGTGTGCAGACTGTGGATCCTCCTAGGTTCTTCCCTGTGGTCTGATGAGTGTGCAGACTGCAGATCATCCTAGGTTCTTCCCTGTGGTCTGATGAGAGTGGGCAAACTATGGATCATCCTAGGTTCTTCCCTGTAGTCTGATGAGAGTGGGCAAACTGTGGATCATCCTAGGTTCTTCTCTGTGGTCTGATGAGAGTGGGCAGGCTGTGGGTCATCCTAGGTTCTTCCATGTGGTCTGATTATAGTGTGCAGACTGTGGATCATCCTAGGTTCTTCTCTGTGTTCTGATGAGACTGGGCAGACTGTGGATCATCCTAGGTTCTTCCTTGTAGTCTGATGAGAGTGGGCAGACTGTGGGTCATCCTAGGTTCTTCCCTGTGGTCTGCCAGCAGACTCCATAACCACGGATACCCACCATATAAACGGATCCTCTCTGTGAATGGCTCAGACACCCTGACCAGTTTACAACAAAGGCCAGCATTATCGCCACATTTGGGTCAGTTTAAAAAATGTGTTATAGCTAAAAGGTATAAAGGGTTTTTAAAAGATATACACTGCTCAAAACAATTAAGGGAGGATGCAGTCATCACAGTATAACCCCAGTCAATTAGACTTTAGAAACATCACTCTGTACCGGTAGCATGAGGCAGTACCTGCAGCTCATGAAGGATAGTCCAGCTCCTCCAGGATAGCACATCCATACGTGCAGTCTCCAGTCTCAAGAGCATGGAGTAGATAACAGGAGATGGGCCGTTACACGAGGAGACCTCAACAGGGCCATAGAAGTGCATCAACTCAGCAGCAGGACCAGTATCTGATTCTATGTGTAAGGAGAAACAGGAGGAGCACTGCCAGAGCCCTACAAAATGACCTCCAGCGGGCTACTAGTGTGCATGTTTCTGACCAAACTGTCAGAAACAGACTCCATGAAGGTGGAATGAGGTTGCCACATCCTCTAGTGGGACCTGTGCCCAGCGCCCTGCAGCTCGATTGGCATTTGCCAGAGAACACCAGAATTTGCAGGTCCGCTATTGGCACCCAGTTCTCTTCACAGATGAGAGCAGTTTCACACTAAGCACCTGACAGACATCAAAGAGTCTGGAGACGCAGTGGTGAATGCTATGCTGCCTGCAACGTCATCCAGGATGCCTGGTTTGGTGGTGGGTCAGTGATGGACCGGAGATGCATGTTACGTACTGCCTCCCCTGGAGGGGAGTGGGATGCCACACCTGGTCGGAGAAAGGAGTATGGACAAGTGGTCGGAGAAAGGAGTATGGAGTCGTGGGTGCAAGCAAGGACACAGAAACAAGAGTGTACCGTACTACAAAGGGCTTTATTAGGCCACAGTAAAAATAAACAATAGTTTGGGAGGAGAGGCTGAGTGCAACCAAAACAAAGAACAAATAAAGAACCCCCCACCCCTAACCTAACTAACCCACTAAAACACAAGACTAACTATCTGGCACACGGTCAATGCGCCCTAACAAAAATACATGGAGTGGGCGCTCAGATCTAACCTAGTGCACATATACAATGGAGTTATCCCTACGGGTGGTGTAAGCCCATGGGCGTCTGGCCTGACACTTCCCACGTGTTCCTCTCCCCCACTGGGAAAAGACAAAAGGGAAACAAATTAGTAATGTACACAAATAACAATAATACAATACAGCCGTTCTAAATAACTATACACACACTCTTCAAACTGTCAAGTTCACTCTGTCATACAAACCACCAAGCATACACTAACATACCATGACTCCAACAAACTAATACTTAACAACCACAGTCAAACACAAAGGCAACCTCTAAAGGTAATCACACACAGAGTAATCATTCAAGTGTGCCAATAGACACCCAAACACCAAAAATGAGCTAACAGAGAGCTATAGGATGAACTCCTGGTAAGCTAACAGCTACCACACAAAACAAACATTTATATTCAAACAGAAGGGCATGATGGGATATGATGATTGGCTTCAGCTGTACTGGATAACGAAGGGGAGGAGTCAGTGATAAGTGGTGATTGAATGATGAGGATGGGCAGCACCTGTACAGAGAAAGGGAGATATCATTGCCAAGGTGTCACACAGAAAAGGGCTGAGAGATGGCAGCGCTGAAGGAGCCAGTGCGACCGTGGAGGCATGAGGTGTCATCGCAGGACTCTGACATGGAGCGTGGCCCGGAAGCGGCGTTTGATATGTATGCCTTCTTTAAGTGTGCTAGTGGGTCTGAGTATGAGCGAGAGAGAGCTGCGGTTGTGGCGGGGGATTTGCGGCGAGAGAGAGAGGACAGAGGAGAGAGCGGAATGGCTCCGGGGGTGGTGACGGGTCGCGACGCCTGTACGGTGAGTGAGGTCGGCATGGCGGGGAGTTCGGATAGGAGTGTGGGGGGTGCTGGTGTGGGGGTAGGGGTTGAGGACACAAGGTATGTTCGGCGGAAGAAAAAGAGGGCACGGAAGAAAGAGGGGGGTGAGAGTAGTTCGGGAGAGGGTGTACGGACGGCACGTGGTCGTGGGGAACAGGTGTATAAGGTGGTAGTGATGTTTGCAGCCCCGACTAGGAAAATGTTCCATCTGGTGTCGCTTATGGCGGCGATTAGGGATCTGGTTGGTAGGGTTGAGGATGCTAGGTGTTTGAGTGGTGGTAGGGTGCTTATAGTGGTGGGGAGTGTGGCTCAGAGGGATAGGTTGCTAAAGCTGGAGGTGTTGAATGGGGGTAAAGTCGTGGAGTGGTGGTGTTGACGTGGGTGGGCCGTGTCCGGCCTCACTCTCCGTCACTGTTGGTGGCGGTGTATGCACCTCTAGTTGGTTGCGATCCGCCATAATACCACAGAAGAAGATGTACAGAGAAAGAGACACAGAGCAGAACAAACACACAGACAGGACAGACACACAGAGCAAAGAACACTGCCTAGGACTAGGGGACGTAACAATGCATATCCTTGGAGGGTCGCACAGACCTCCACGTGCTAGACAATGGTTCCATGACTGCTCCTAGGTACTGGGATGAAATCTTCAGACCCATCGTCAGAACTTACACTTGTGCAGTGAGCCCCGGGTTCCTCCTGGTGCAGGACAATGCCCTTGTATGCCCTTAAAATGAAATAAACCTATTACACATGATTATGAGACAGAGACTTATGATTATGAGACAGAGACTTACTCATATGTGAGTTGGGTACATACTGTAGGAACTTCCTATCTTGATTGAAAGGGACTACACAGAATATGACAGTGGCTGCCAAAAATGGTGTAAAAAATGCTATTTTATGTAACCAAAGAGGTTGGGCATCATGATTTTTTTTTGAGAAAGAAGATTTGTTTTTCACGCAAATGATCTTTAGTTATCGCATTTATCTGCACAGACCCTTTGTCTCAAGTTAACGCCGCATTGCGCTAGATCTAACCTATTCTCACTGAGTGAGAGAGTTGACTTATGATGAGCCAGACCGTCAGTAGCCATAAGTAGCCTACTTCAAACGATTTAGGAACATAAAGAAATTTTAGAATTTCGTCAGTGTTCCCTTTTAAACACCAAACATGCGATATTTACTTCTGACCAGCAGATGTCACTGTGTAAAAGCTTCGATCTATGAAGTGTTTTTCGACTAGATGCTCATATGTTTCAAAAATCCTTGGTTTCCCATCATTAATGTTTTACTTCCCCAACGAAATTGGAGGGTGGACTACTGTGACAACATAATTGTTCGCTGTTAAGTTTTGTTTATATGGTTTCGCTTTCAAAATAACGGGTCAGTACACTTTACGTCCTATACAGCTTCATATTATACGACCGGGAGCCTGACTAGGTTAAAGGTATACGTATGATCATAAAGGATCCGAATGTACAGTACGACCGGCCGCCATTATAATGTGTAACCTGTCATTTTATCAAACGAATATACATACCACCTTACTTATTATATTGTTCGCCTGGTCTTCAAATGTAGTAGCTAATTTTACGTAATACGAATTTGATTGGCATAGATTTACGTTATGTTTGACAACATGCAGAAATCAGGCAATATGCGAAGTTTAACCGGGTTAAAATGTAATCGAAGAGGGTGTGTATGAAAGAGGACTGCTGTGGGTACAATAAACGATAAGTTCAGGTTAATACTTGCGTATCACTAAAGTATGTGCAATTCTCAAGGATATGTTGTTCTACACATACAAGTGGCCTATCAATAGTGACATTCTCATCGAACGATCCGATTCTTTTAAAGGGCTCTTACGTATTATGGAATGCAACCGATTCTAACTTGGTGAGCCATTTATTTTTATAGTTCTTCCTAAATTTTTATGCCTGACTAATCCACTTCCCTTTATGATGTCAGGTGAGTAGAACATTCTGAAAACGTCAATCAATGAGAAAAGCACTACAATACAAAGACGTGTATCATCGATTACAGTACTTTTGAAAAAGTAAATAAGCCAAACTCGAAAACCCAGCAATATGGGTGCACATTACCATTGAATGCAACGACGTGAAAGCAGAGTGCATCATTTGCAAAGCAAAATGTCCATTCAACATTGTTTTACTGTCTCGTGTGAAATTTTAAGATAGCTAAACAAAGGCCTATCTGATTTGTCCTAAAATCGATTTTGTACAGCAGTTCTATTTTTTATTGTGGGAAAAATATTTTATAATATACATAGCATAAATTCAAGGTAACTTTATTACATTTCATACAGAGTAGAGCAGAGTAGGATTTACAATAGAAACCATTAACATTAAGTCATGCAATAGGCTAATTTAGTGCTGCTAAAACTAGTATCCACATGCAAAATGTAATTATATTGGTGAGATGTCTGTTTAAATCGGCTCTTCGAAAGGAGCAGTGCCATAAAAGGGCTGAAATTACCATCACTACTATCAGCTGTCTGAACAAACTCCTCCCTCCTTACTTTTCCCGAAGAGCCCCATGCACATATCAGAACTGGAGGATCAACAAAATTGTATAGATTACCAAGCGAATGGTTGTATTTTTATCCACTGTGTAGATACTATTTTAATAGGCCATCTATTTATATAACTCAACGACGCAGAAGAGGCGTATGAGAACCGCGCAGGATTGCACCATTCGAAGTTGCCATATGAACAACTAGAACAACAAGATAAGACGTGGGCCACTATTTTCTTATGAATCTAGGTCTGGGACGTGGTCCTCAAGAAAAAGCATTTCAAGAATACATGAAACTAGTCTTGAAAACAGAATACATGAATTAGCAAACTTTGTATCGGATGTGACATGCGGATTTAATTTATTTGGCAATGCTGAACTCGTCATACTGGAGGTTGGTGAAGTTTCTTATCATTGCAGTTTTATTTACCTTGATTGTCAGGTTTTTCCTGAAACAAAAAGCTCTACCAAAGACAATACTGACTCCTCTATCCCCAGAACTTTACAAGGTGATTTCCCCAGGATCCTACAAATATGTTGTTAATCAGGCTTCTGTGTGTGAAGCCCGAAGCCCTGTCCTTGTGTTGATGGTTCCAGTGGCACCAGATGATGTGTTGTCCAGGGCTACTATCAGAAAGACATGGGGCAGAACGGGGCTTATGCCGAACGTGGACATCCTCACTCTGTTCTATGTGGGTCTGCCTGAGGAGGGCCGGAACTCCCACGTACAGCGGGAGCTGGAGCGGGAGAGCACCGAACACGCTGACATCATCCAGATGGACTTCCAGGATAGCTACCATAACCTGACCATAAAGACCATGATGATCATGAACTGGCTCGCCACCTACTGCCAGGGTGCCTCTTATGCCATGAAGGTGGACTCTGACATTTTCGTAAACGTGTTTTACCTGGTCAATCAGTTGTTAGGCGGTGGTGGATTAGTCAGGCGTCAGTACATCACGGGCTCTGTCATTAGCGATGGCAGGCCTCGGAGGGACAAAAACAGTAAATGGCATCTGCCTGAGGATGTTTACCCTGACGACTCATTCCCCCCTTATGTTTCCGGAGCAGGATATGTCTTCTCCATTGATCTGGCACAAAGGGTCTCGTTAGCATCCAGGTTTGTGAGACCCATACCCTTGGAGGATGTCTATGTAGGGCTATGTCTAAGGGCAATCAGCGTCCAGCCTGTGTACGCCCAAACTCTGTTTCCTCCCAGGAACTTGTTTGAGATCCGTCACTTGGATTATGACAGGTGTACATATGCCAAACGAGTCATTGTCACTGGATTGAAGCCACGTGAGCTGTTGGATATTTGGGATGACTTTCAGAAAGGACATTTCAGCTGCTGATGTTGCAGTTCAGTTTGTTTTCAACCTAAATTGAACCAGTGCTCAGATGTTCAAATGTTTACGTTGATATTACAGATTGTACATTATTGTGCACAGTGTGTATAAATATTTGTAATGGTCTGGATTGTCCTGAATTTGGTTGTTGGTAAATGATCATCAGTGAAGTTTCTTTTGAGATGTTACCATCCCAAAAAATGCATAGTGACATAGACCTGTAATTCCACTTCATAAACAGCAGGTGGCATAGTTCACCCGCTTTTCAATTAGGTGGAATAGAACAGAAATCCTCACTCTGTGGAATATCACAATGTTTCATTTCACAAATTAAAGTGCCATTTTAATTATTGCAAGTACTGAATCTACAATATAATATGTTCAATACATTTTTATTGTCTGCTCCTAGTCATTCAACAAGCCATACTCCTAATTAAAATGTTTAACTGATAAGAATAGGTGAATATAGTAATTTCATGTAATAGCAATCCATGTTATAATATGAAATGTTTGTTGTTTGTAGTGACTGTCACATAATTGCTGTAGGAAAGTATGAAGTAAAAGTTTCACTTTTTTAATATCTTTACATGCTGGATGATAACAGGGTAAATGATAACAGGGTAAATGATAACAGGGTAAATGATAACAGGGTAAATGATAACAGAATCATAAAATCTGTCAGCAGCAGAATAGAGATACATAGTGAGAATAGTGAGTGGGATGAAAAATAGGCTGATGATTCATGAACATTTGAGTCAACAGCCTTCTTCTCTCAGCCAGCCGGCAGCAGATTGCAAACATTCAAGCTGTAGAACCAGTTAACACAAATAGCACTGTTGCCTCAGAGTGAGAAACAACATGTTTCAGCCTTTATTTGTTGTTAGTTTCCCCCATGTTGTATTCGCTTGATTCTCACACAGAGGGTGTGTTCATTTGACTCGCAGAAGTTCACATTGTATTTGTTTGATTCACACAGTAACAAGATTTATTAAATTGACTCCCAGTTCAAATTGTGTTAATTTGTTTCCCAAAATGTTTTATTCCTTTAATTTCTGTATTTGCAGAGGGAGTTAATGCTTCTGAGCAACACTTACTCCTTCCCTCCACTCTTATCTTATGTACTGTAATCTCTGAAATCACAATATTTTTTTTAAATATATATGGTTCATAAATATGTTGCCTAATGTCAACACTGTGAAATTGTTAGATTAAAGGAAAATGAGGTATTTAGTTTCTACCTCTTCAATAATGCTTATTTTGACAGATTGTTATAGTAATGTGCTTCGTGTTTTATTGCACCTGCACGATTAAATGCATCAGAAGGTTATGTTTTTCCATTCGCTTCTTTTGCAACTGATTAGCTGATGGCTATGTACATGTAGATCGCTTGATATTGCACAGAGTGGGTGGAGAGCGAGACAGCCACGACGTAATTAAAGTTGGTTCCTAAGACAACCCATCAAACATGCATTTCACCAGCTTGTAGCACCCCCTCATTCATCCGACTGCTTTCACACTGTGAACTCTGCGTGAGGAGAGGGTTGTTAAGTTGGAGACAGGAGCCGCACAACCAACACGGAACCGCACATCGCTAACAATATTCTGTGCATAACGCATCCTCTGTTGAACAGAATAAGAGATTTTCGAAGAACACGTTTTTCTCTTCAAAAGACGTGGAGTGTTATTATCGTGTAAGTATAGCATACTATTTATACCGATCAAGTGTGTGCGCAAATAAATGTACGGTTATTTTATTAGATTGAGAAGAGTAGAAAACATCAAGTTGCCATTTGTAGTGCCTACGTAACTTTTGTAATCATGTTTATTATTTACATTCCTGATAATTACAGACTTGGACAAATAATATAGTATTACTTGGAACATTTTTGTGAAAACGCGAATGCAACAGGTTGCCTATGAACGTTCATGTCTGCTTCTAAATGTTGCCTGCATGAAAGCAACGTCTAATGTTTGTCAACGCAAAGTAACAGTCTTGTGTCTGTGTGTTTTGTCATCGTTGCGTACAGTATATGTGGTTCTCCTCAGCTTCAGGATAAAGACTGTACAACTGCTCATCTGCATTTCCATCTATCCTCAAGATGCATATGAATAGCCTATTAAATGAATGGAGTAAGTACCAAAAAACAGCAGTTATTTATTACCCCTAATAATGTTGCCTTTAATGCATACAATATCCCTGTCATATCCTTAGTTTTTGGTGCTTCCATGACAACAATGCCATAGCAAAATATTTCTCAGTTTTGCACCTTGAATTGTTAAGGCCTATTTTCTGTTTACTGTTAGTCATATGCTTTTGAATCTTACTAATTTAACTGTACACAGCATTATTTATCCTAAATGATAATTTAAATCAAACATTTAGCATGCTTCCCAGTGTTTATCATAATAGTTCATGTATGGAACATTGTGCAATGGTTGTTTTTGTTTCGATAGATGTAAAGAAACTGTAGGTATTGACGTTGTGTCATCTGTACGTGTGTGTGCTTTTATTTCATCTGTGTTATTTAGATGTTGAATTGCTGCTAGAGTAAAAAAAAAACGTGTGCACTTTATAGGGAGTATGTGATGTGTACAGTCACCTTAATCTGACCAAGGGGAACAGTGACTAACCTCCGGATTCACCTTTGGCACATAGAGGAACTATGTCACTGTGTGTCACTATCTAATTTCCTTGACGCATACAAAGTTGTAGCTAAAATGGTAGAGATCATTTAGTGTTTTTTCGGGGTGTATTTTGCAAATGGCTTGTCAGTTATCGTTATTAAAGGTTTATCCTGGTTTTGAATCATGATGGGGCGCAGATGGCTCAGTGGTTAGTGAGTCAGACTGGTGGTCGGAAGGTTGCCAGTTCCATCCCTGACTGCCAAATGTCGTTGTAACCTTAAGTTGCTTCAGGTGAATGTCCCTCTACGTACTGTAAGTCACTCTGAATAAGATGCAACATGTTCTGGAGTTTCTGTCTCATGATTTTTGACAAAGTTGTCTGTAAAGAAGACCCACTCCAGTTTTACCCCAGTCTGCCAAAAGAGCCTGTGACTGAAAGCAAACTGTTTTGCTTCGTGAGGGAGAATGTAGAGCGAACATGCATTGTTTGTTTTGACTGTGTCCACATTTTAGACAGAAGAGACTTTTAAAGTTATATTGTGATCGGATTGTGGTTAGCATTCCCACAGATTGGACAGGTTTAAAGCAATGTGTAGCGGTGATAGAAAACTCCCAGGTAAACAAGGATTAAATGTATGTTCATTGTCTTAATATGTCAATTCCACAGCTCAGCACATTGTCTTCCTCTCATAACCTTGGTATACTGAGTCAGGGAAGAGTTCTGTTACCTTCATGGTTTGGAAATGACACTCATTGCTCTGAACAGGCTCCAGGTGAAAAGAAGTCAACTACTGGCATAATAGAGAACCAAGCATATTAAGTAGCCTTTGCTTTTAGAAACACCAGGGCCATATGAGGTTATGATTACAAATTGGCCCTGAACTCGGCTCGTTCAAATTTAGTATCTGCAACAAATGACAAATCAAGCAACAGGTCAAAAGCATTATTTAACACAAATATATTCACCAAAACTTCATCTCAGGTTGCTCTAGCTTCAGATGAACTTTGCTGTTCATTTCTAAATCACCTGCTAGAAAAGACAGATGTCACCCACCAGTGCTTCTCAAATGATGCTACGAATACTAGATATTTACCGACTCAATCTGGTAACTCCCTGACTTGTTTTTTTCTGACTACTGAGTTAATTTTGAAATTCAACCCTTCATCTTGTTGTCTTGACCTTGCTCCTACTCCTCTTATAAATTCTCAGCCATTTAGTTATCTATGTACCTATCTCTCACTTCCCTCTTCATAGTACTAAAACTGCACTTGTCAGGGTGCAAAATGATCTGCTTCTCTCTGGTGACTCTGGATCTCTGTCTTTACTCCTGATGCTCGACCACTGCCTTTGATACTGTCTCCCATGAACTACTCATCTTGCCTTTTGGATGTGGGTATTTCTGGTACTGCTCATTCTTGGTTCTCTTCCTATCTCTCTGACAGACAATTCTACATCTCTGTACAAGATTTTAGTTCACCTAATGTCTCCCTGAAGCAAGGTGTCCCCCAGGGATCTGTTCTCGGGCCATTATTATTCATAATTTACATTACCTTTTTGGTCAGATCTTCCACCATCATGGACATGGTCAGAAACAATGCTCAGGTAGGCCGTGTTGTTTAAATGATGCCCAATTGGCATTAAGGGGCCTAAAGTGTGCCAAGAAAACATCCCCCAAACCATTACACCACCACCACCACCAGCCTGCACAGTGGTAACAAGGCATGATGGATCCATGTTCTCATTCTGTTTACGCCAAATTCTGACTCTACCATCTGAATGTCTCAACAGAAATTGAGACTCATCAGACCAGGCAACATTTTTCCAGTCTTCAGCTGTCCAATTTTGGTGTGCTCTTGCAAATTGTAGCCTCTTTTTCCTATTTGAAGTGGAGATGAGTGGTACCCGGTGGGGTCTTCTGCTGTTGTAGCCCATCCGCCTCAAGGTTGTGTGTGTTGTGGCTTCACAAATGCTTTGCTGTATACCTCGGTTGTAATTAGTGGTTATTTCAGTCAAAGTTGCCCTTCTATCATCTTGAAGCAGTCGGCCCATTCTCCTCTGACCTCTAGCGTCAACAAGGCATTTTTGCCCACAGGACTGCCGCATACTGGATGTTTTTCCCTTTTCACACCATTCTTTGTAAACCCTAGAAATGGTTGTGTTTGAAAATCCCAGTAACTGAGCAGATTGTGAAATACTCAGACCGGCCCGTCTGGCACCAACAATCACGCCACGCTCAAAATTACTTAAATCACCTTTCTTTCCCATTCTGACATTCAGTTTGGAGTTCAGGAGATTGTCTTGACCAGGACCACACCCCTAGATGCATTTAAGCAACTGCCATGTGATTGGTTGAGTAGATCATTGCATTAAGGCGAAATTGAACGGGTGTTCCTAACAATCCTTTAGGTGAATGTACACAATTTGTACACCTGCTATATCAGTTACATATCACCCCGGTTTTGTACACTTCTCACTGGCTTTCAGTGGCATATGGTATTCAATTCAAAATCCTCCTGCTCACTTTTAAATCTCTGCACAGCTTGGCTCCCCCTATCTCTGTAATCTGCTCCACCCCTACACCCCAACTCACTCTCACCATCCTTAAGTGGTATTACATTTTGTTGTATCTGATTGTATCAGACATCCCAAGTCCCACGGGTGTCCTAAATGTCTCCCGCATTGTAATCGCGGCTTTCTAACGCCCGGAAATTATATACAATATCCTAGACATAGATTTTCTTCATCAAACAAAAAATCAATGTGAGCGTCTTAAAATGCAGTAGAATCCCGGGACATCTGGTAGACTTGGGACGTCTGTTGTATTCTGCTGCATGCTGCTCCATCTACATAATTCTCCTTACTGTACTTTTACTCTCATCTGCCTACTGTTTTTTTGTTTGTTATCATTGTCCATTGTCATTATTGTTGCTTGATTATTATAAAGTGTCCTTGAACCCTGGAAAGGCGCTATATAAATATAACTTATTATTATTATTATTATTATTATGACTAATCTATGAATAGATTACCTCTGGTCATAATAATACAAATTTGAGGATTCACAACATATGCTTTTTACAGCATCAGTATAATAAACTAAATGAATGAAATATTGGAAAATGTTAAATATGTTAAAAAATTTACTGCAGAGACAAGGATTAAAAATGATGGGATTTTGAGTGTTTTTTAAAGATTCTTTAGAAAGGTTTTCATGATGTATTGTAGTCAATGATATGACAATTGTTGTAATTTTGCAAAACAGAGAAGTTAGTTGGTCAGCTGCAGGATATAGACTATGGCCACATACAGGAGATTGCGCTACATGTTAAACTTGCACTTTAAATGGACGTTTCCAGAAGCAAAAGAGATTATGGTGGACCTTTGTATGTCTCTGTTTGCCATCTGACACGCACAGCAACTAGTGGTCTGATTCATGCAATGTCAGTGTGTGGTGGGAGTCAGTACTTTGGAGGAGTAAGTACTTTGGAGGAGTAAGTACTTTGGAGGAGTAAGTACTTTGGAGCAGAGGGGAGAACAAGGCCAGAGAACAATATATTATTTTGGAATCCTGTAAAATTCAGTTTTTTAAATTTATAGTTAAATCATCAAATAGTCTAATAAATCACTGATTATTTAATTTTAAAAAATCCCCAAATGTCATCATTTATTTTCCTGAGCCTCACTTGAAAATATACACAGCCCTTGGATGAGAGGATGTTCTGGAGTCCAAACCCCATACCCAGCTCAGCATTCCTTGATCTATAATACCCTGATCCCAATTGGGTCATCAGAAGTGGACAAATAGTAGACATGAACTAATGCTGTTTGTTATCTGGTGCTTCCTGTTGTATACCCGATTTACGGTTGTGTTTATGTTTAGAGGAGTTTTTCCATAAGAGAAGGGAGCTTCTCTCTGAGTTTGTTGTTGTTTATAGTGATGTTATCTGTGGGTTTGGGGCATTCCGTTTGGTCTCCTCCGAACCACCAGTATTCTCACATTTAAACAAACAGACTGGCTTACCGACTTTTATGTTCGGTTTTCTGGACTTATAGCCTGAAGCTGAAACACTGTGCATGTTAACGGAATGATACATGGGAACAGTCTCATGGTTTTGTAAATCGATTGTAAAAAATTCACTTTAATCTTGCAATACTTTGGACCAGAGCACTGTAGTGTCCTGGAAAAAGAGAGAAATTTGATCTGCATTTTTTATTATAATTTGTATGTCATTACATTGGGTGGTGTAGTTAACCACCCTAAGCTAATTCTATGATAATATTTTTTAGTTTTTTCTTACTCTGTCACTTCACTCCACCCTCATCTGACTGATGACTTGCAAACTGTTGTTCCTTCCTAAAAGCAACTTCTCGCCAAGAACAAACCATTCTGTACCCTCCTACTATTGTTAATTTACCCTGCCTCACTACGTGTCATTCCCACATTTGAATAGAACAATGTCCCTACTTAACTGATTAAATACTTCCCAAGTTTTATGAGATGTTGCAATTCTTTCATTACAGCCTAATGTGAAATTTGAACTTGAACATGTTTGCTTTATTGAGAAATTATGATAGTAGTCTATGTGTTTTGTGTTTGCATAGGCCGATTCTCACAATAGCCTTGACCTAACCTTGACTGGCCAAACCCTAAACTGCAGTTAGTTGTTTGACCACTGCATGCTAAGTAGTTCTGTGCGAGCTACCGAACAAAATGTGGTCTAAAATTAAACCGCATTATGTATATACACTCACTGGCTACTTCATTAGGTACACCTTGCAGGTACCAGGTTGGACACCATATTCTCTTTAGACCTGCCTTCATTCTTTTTGGCATAGTTTCAACAAGGTGCTGGAAACATTCCTCAGAGAATTTGGTCCATATTGACATTATTGCATATGAGTACAGTGAACTATTTGTCATGTTTAGGAAACCAGTGTGTTATTCTGGTGGTACGAGCCATTAGAAGAGGGGAACACTGTGGTGATAAATGAATGGACATGGTCAGCAACAATACTCAGGTAGGCTGTGGGATTTAAACGCTACTCAATTGGTATTAAGGGGCCCAACGTATGCCAAGAAAATATGCCCCACACCATTACACCAGCACCCTGAACCCTTGATAGAATTGTGATGGATCCATGCTTTCATGTTGTTTAGGCCAAATTTTGACTACCACTAGAAACCGAGACTCATCAGACCAGGCAATGTCTTTCCAAACATCTACTGTCCCTTTTTGGTTGGCCTGTGCAAAACATATTCTCAGTTTCCTGTTCTTATCTGATAGAAGTGGTCTTCTGCTACTGTAGCCCATCTTCAAGGTTCTATGTGTTTTGAGTGCAGAGATGCTCTTCTGCAGACCTTGGTTTTAACATGGTGGTTATTTGAGCTACGGTTGCCTTTCAGCTTAAACAAGTCTGGCCATTCTCCTCTGACCTCTGCCATCAACAAGGCATTTTTGCCCAGAGAATTGGGTATTTTCTCTTTCAGACTTTACTCTGTAAAGCCTAGAGTTTGTTGTGCAGGAAGTCCCAGTAGATCAGCACTTTCTGAAATACTGAAACCAGCCTGTCTGGCACCAACAAACTGCAAGTTCAAAGTAACTTAAATCAAATTTCTTTTGATGCTTGGTTTGAACTTCAGCAGATCATCTTGACCATGTCTACATGCCGAAATGCATTGACTCGCTGCCACTTGATTGGCTGATTTAATAGTCGTATTAACAAGCAGTTGACCAGGTGTACCTAATAAAGTGGCTGGTGAGTATAGTGCACTAATGTTGGCCAGAGCTCTGCATGACCTTGTCAAAGATCGTGCACTGTGTGGACTAGGGCATCATTTTGGACGGAGTGTTTGAGAGGTACAGAACTAGATAGTGTTGTTTCCCTGACTTTTTATGTGACCTCCAACCAACTCCCTACTGTCCCACAAATGCTGTGTTGTTTTCATAAGCAGGCATTTAGTGCACAGTTGATTCATAACGAGCAAATCTCCGTTTCTCACGTTCTCTCTATTTGTCAGCGTTTCAACAACTGTTAACAACAGTGCAATGCTTGCGTCTGTTCACATTTGTGAACAAGGCCCTTTCATGGAGTTCATTCATTTATTTCATTACATCTATAGCAGATCAGCAATGTTGTATGACATCCAATAACTTTGTCTTGTGAATTCCTGTTTTCTGGTTGGAAGATACCAGGTATCAGGAGGTGGGCAGGACATTTAGGGATCTTTTAATCAGCATCTCTGAATTCGTAAAATTGGCCAGCGTTCATTGTGAGTAGCATAGTATTGAAAACATTATATGTGTGTTAGTTTGACTACAGGTAGGGTACTGCTGCTCTTTGTCTTCCGTTGAAGTGGTGAACCGTTGCAGACTCTGACTGCATGAAAAATGTCTTGTTAAAGTAGCTGCCCTACAGTGGAAGTAATGTGACGTGCAATGCAGATCTGAGAAAGCCCTTTAAATAGTGAAATGGATCCAAAGTGAAGCATGGATCTTCTGATCTCCCTGCAGGTCCGATATTAATGGCCAATACTGCACGTGTCTAGTCCTGCATCCTCTTCATACAGAGTCATTGGTCTTCTGTTATATATACGGAGTTCTTCACATATTGTATTTATGGACACTGAGAATTACAGTATATTGTCTGTTTATGCAACACATTGTGTTAAATTCACATGTTGGGATTATCATTTGTTTAATTTAACAGCTTTGTTGCTCATCGAATTATATTACGGGGCCATCTGCCTTTTTGTTTGAATGATGAAACTTGTTATTGATGACAAGCACTCAGTAGATATACAGTAGATGAGCACAACACATACATTACCTATTGGTTTTGGCATAAAGGCATAAACTGGGCTGTCAATTGTTGCAACAACTACCTTAGGACATTAGTTGTCTTTCAAGACAAATTCTACAGATTTTTTAAAAACAATAAAGAGCACTATGCCAGGTAACTTGAACGAATCAGAAAGACGATAGACCTACTGTATGTAGGTCTACTGTATGTAGGTAACTTGAACGAATCAGAAAGACGATAGACCTACTGTATGTCGGGTAACTTGAACGAATCAGAAAGACGATAGACCTACTGTATGTCGGGTAACTTGAACGAATCAGAAAGACGATAGACCTACTGTATGTCGGGTAACTTGAACGAATCAGAAAGACGATAGACCTACTGTATGTCGGGTAACTTGAACGAATCAGAAAGACGATAGACCTACTGTATGTCGGGTAACTTGACTGGTCAAGGACTAAGGGATTGAATTTACACCAGCTACTGTGTGGAAGGCAACTTGTTCACTATCAACATTCTTTTCACAACCTAGTTTCAGGGAAGCAAACATAACTAATCTCTGTCTACTCTGTACTCTACATGGCTCAACTTTTGATTTAAATTTTTTTGTCCTGACAGAGGAAATGAAGGTTAGTGGATGATCAATAGGCCAATGTCAGCTGGAGATGACTGCTGATGTGATTGACGGTCATTCCAGTGGAAACCCTGTTCTTTGCTTTAGGCTGCTGGTGTGAGATCTAATCCAATAGTGGGTTAATGTGACTGACTATTTATAGAGGTCCCACCCACATGAGCACAGTGATATAACGAGAAAATGGAACTGTTCTGAATAACACACAAATACGGACATTACAGAGGAACTGTAACACTAATGCTAACTTTAAAAGTAATTGCATTCTTAGTCTGATACTTTGAAAGAGGTTTCAGCTGTCTCTTTCTCTTTTTAGATTTCTTTTAAAACTTCTTCATAAGTGTTGGGTTATGCCTTGATGTGGACTGGCTACTAACTATGAACCCAAACGTACCCACCCATATGATCTCAGACCCACAGCCATACAGGCACATAGCGGCACAAAGACCTTCTAGACAGCCCAGTCAGCAGCTCAGATAAGTAGGGTCTGCCCAGAAGCTGTATGTTCCAGACCTATTGATCAGATATTTAGTAACACAAAACCAGGGATCCTTTTGTGTTTGCCGCAGATCTGCACACGTATGCAGGTAGCGTGAGTTCCTGTGGCGGAGCGGCCCCAGTCTGTCTCCCGTGGATGGATGTCTGAAAATATGCAAGACAATTCAGTTTTTAGGTTGCATCCTAAATGGTGCACTCCTACCACAGTCCGAAAATGGGCATGTTCAACAACCATTTAAGACATACATATTGTTATATTCAACTTAATACAAACCAAATGGATTTATAATGTACTGTATGTCCAAACTAGTCTCTTTCTCGCCCACATTTATCACACATCTTTACTACAAACACTCTTCTGTCTTTGCCGTGAGCTGAGAATACAGACCGATCAAGTGGACTCATTCCCCTGAAGACTAGACTCACTCACTGATGTCAACCAATCTCACTGTTAGATTCTCATAACTCACATTCCTTATCTGTAGGTGGGCCCTAAACTGGGCGTCAGTCACTGTTAGTGTTTGTCCTTCAGGTCTCTGTGGTCAAACCCAGGGCAAAATCACTGTTTAGGGTGATTACAAGTCCCTTTATGGCATCCTGATTATCAAACCATTCCCTTCACAGTGCACTATTTTGGATACAGTGCCAGTCAGGATATTCACTAAAAACTAACATTGTTTTTCAAACCCATATGTAAGTGCCACTTACATTTCTTACTTCATTGCATCTCTTGGCTCCGTTGCAATGCCTCTTTTATAATTCAAATCTGACATAAATCGACCAAGAAATCTTATTTGTAAACAAATTAAATCCAAACATTTTGAAATTATATTTGGAGACTGATTGGTTTGTTCAATGAGATTTAGGGTGAATCCCATTTCTCTGTCTTACCCTTTCCCCTATCCCTTCATCTTAAAGGTACAATATGTAGTTTTCCAAAACAATAACAAAAGTTATTAATTTTGCATTAAAAAAGCAAACATCACTATACTTATATATATTTGTTAGTTTCCACCAACTTTCAAACACAGAGATATTTGTAATTTAATTCGAAGACACGGGACTCATTTTTTCGGTCGTCAGTGGCGTCATATAACCTTTGACTCCTCTAGTTACTCTAAGTTCCAGGGAACCGCCAAACAGAACGTGGATAAAGTTATAATATATTTAACAATACATTACTTTTTCAGTGAACATTTTTTCTACTGGAGATGCTAGATTGGCAGGTTGACATTGACCATGACAACAAAACCCATGATCCAACACTACTTCCCGACGTCATCAAAGTACATGTTTTGCTATTGTTTTGATTGAGAGACCACTAGTGGCCAAAAACTACATATTGTACGTTTAACCCTAGCCCTTGTCCCTCGAAACCGAGTGGTAAAAAATAGGGATGAAAACAAACCCGTATGAAATTAGCCACTACTTGGTTACAGTTACGTTATCATACATCATCGCTAGCTGGCTGCTACATCACCAGAGGCGACACGTTTTGATCACATACTTAAAGATGTCAAACGAAATTTGCTGTTAATGTAGTTTAGTTAAAACTGTAGACATGCATGGTGTCCATTCAAGGCTAGTCATTGAAAGGCTTTATAGGATGTCCGTTCTGTGGGTTACATGTACTGTACATAGGATGTGTTCTGTTGTGATTTCTGTGAAATAAATGACTGAGGAGTGTTGTTGCATATCCCTAGTGAATGTGTGACTGTCAGTGTTGGGATTTCACTTCCATGATAATGCTGCACTGTAAGCGTTTTCTCTGACAGAAGGCTGGGTTGGGGGGGTGCATTAAAGCTGAAAATGCTGCGATTGTCCTCAAAGCCACAGCAGAAACAATGGCAGCATGTGTGTGGCAGCGCAAATGTGGGCTAGCTACCATCCCCCCACCTGGGTGGGCTCGATTCCCACTTGATTGACAGAGCCGGGTCAGTGTGTTAGTCTGTGCTGTTTACTGGTTGGCAGGAGTCCTTCCACTGCCATTTACAGACTGGCTGAAATTATTGGTGCTCTTACATTACATTTTTTTTTAAAATAAATTCTCTGTACTAAATAGAAATTGCCAAAATTATTTGGTGTCCACCATTCTATATTTCACATTCAATAGAACAGGAACGTTGCTTTTGATTTATGATGTAACACGTTACATTAAATGGTAAAACAAATGAAAATGTCTCAGACAAAAATATTGGGACCCTTAACCAAATTTTTTGCTTTGGAGACAACTGTAATCATGCGCTGTCTGTAGCTCTGAGATTTCTACACTGGTAGTTTGGCCCACTCTTCTTGAGCAAACCGCTCCAGTTCTCTCAGGTTTAATGGGTGCCATTTCCCAACCCGAGTTCCAGCTCTTCCAACAGATGTTTGATGGGATTTAGATCAGCACTCATAGGCCACTTCGGAACCGTCCAATGTTTTCTTCTCATCCATTCTTGGGTGCAATTTGAGGTAAGTTATTGGGACATTATCCTGCTAGAGGACTGATGACCTGTGACTGTTACACAGCGTTCTGAGACTTGCTGTACATTTCATTCTAAAATACCTTGACAGTCTTCTGGTTTCATTGTGCCCTGCACAGTTTCAAGGTAACCAGTGCCAGAGGCAGCAAAGCAACCTCAACATCACAGAGCCTGTCACAATGTTGAGGAAATAGTTGGCAGGAGGCAGATCCATAATTTTTCAATGAGGAATGAAGTTTATTCTCAAAACAGTGTACACTCGTTTGAAGACAGGAAGGATATGGCAAATCGGTGGGGGCCAGGCAGCAGGGGGCGCCGGTCAGGGCCAGAGGACAGGCAGCTGTAGATTCTGAAGACTCATCGGCCATAGCTGCTGCTGAGATGACTTGTGTATCTTTGTAGGCTCAGTCTCTGTAACTAGCGTAGCCTTTGTAGTTAGCATAACCTTGGTAGCTAGCGTATCCTCGGTATATCCAAGTTTTTTTAAAGTTATATTTCTGTTTGCATTTAACTCATTTACTCCTAAAACGCCTGCTAAAGACACCTATAAAAAGCTATGTTATTCTAGGATGAATATCCTTATCTCCTGACGGTTTTCAGAAAAAATACAAAATTGTCAACTTCTATCAAAACCTAAGCGTTTGTAGCACACAAAATTCATTTTAAAGGTAATAATCACAGGTTTTATTATGCTATTTATTCAATATGCCAGTATTGTATTACTATGTATTATGCTAGTTATTCATTATGCCAGTATTGTATTTATATATTAACATTATTGCATTTATTATTATCAATAATCATCACCATAACTATATTACTATTTATTTTGCTGTTTATTCATTATGTTCAGTGTATGGATTATTTTCCATCACTAACATGTCCCATAGCTCATTGGTAAAAATATGGTTTGCGGGTGATAATCCTCTACCACCTCCCTCTAAACTCCTCACTATCTTCCAACTCAATGCCCTCGCTGTCAAAATCCTCCTCTGTCGTAGCCAGTCTCAAAAACAAATGCACGTGTATGTCTGATTGATTGATGTGATTTTCAGCGAATCACGGTACATTTGGGTGTTTTACGTCGTCTATAAAAGACAACATGAAACATCTCATGTGTATTTGAATCAATGACAGTGCATTCTATGCTGCACGCATCATGAAAAGGTTGACAAATACAAAATGCTGCATTGCGCAGCAGCCGTCGCCACGCAGGTGGTCTGCTGCTCCTCTGTAGGCTCTGGTGGAAAGTAATACATGGCCTGAAGCAGGCTGGTGAAGCCCTCGTATGAATCTAGAAGCAAGCTTTCATTTATCCAAGGGCTTATTCGAAATCCAAGACACGGCCTGATAGGACTGACTTAGTAGCTTGCACTTTGTCCCTCCCTGACAGAGAGCCAAACTGAGGCTGACTAAATAAATCATCCAGTTGTGGGAAAAAAGGATGACATTTAGTGGGGTCTTTGTCAAATGTTACTGTGGGGAGAGAGCAGGGGTCCCTGACTGATGCAGTCGAGGATCTGACTGGAGAGCTATGGGCTATGGCTTGAGATCTTGGGGCCCTGGCTTGAGATCTTGGGGCCCTGGCTTGAGAACTAGGGGCCCTGACTTGAGAACTAGGGGCCCTGGTTTGAGACCGTAGGGCCCTGACTTGAGAACAAGGAACCTGGCCTGTAGGACTGTGGGCCCACTTGTAGGACTGGAGACCCTCTCTGTAGCATTGTAGGACTGGGTTATAGAACTGGAGACCCGGTCGGTACAACAGTAGACCCGGCTAGGAGAACTGGAGACCTTGCCTGCAGAACAGTAGGCCCTGGTTGAAGTTCTAACTGGAGCATTACGGGTTTCCACAGAAGGAGGAAGGGTGGGTGCTGGTATAGATGACAAAGGAACTAGAGGGTAATAAAGGACATCAGGCTTCATATAAACTAATCCTTCCAATTCATCCTCACTTTCTATGTCCTCTTCCTCAGGCCAGTACTCCTCACCTGAACTGCTATCTTCCCGAAAGGACGCTAACAGTGATGGCCCATTCACAGTCCCATTCATATCCTTAATTAGGTGGTTCTGATGTTTCCCTCCTATATAATCCTTTTCCTCCAAATCCATAACGTGCCTAGTATCCAGGATAAGACGTTGCATACTGTAAGATGGTATGTTAAGGCTAGGCAAGATCTTTGTTTATATTATGGTTTCAGGAGTCAGGTAGTGGTTGATAATACAACTAATAAAGTACTTCTCGTTATGGAAACAGAGTCATCTCATAACAAGGCAATCAAGACGTGTTGGAAAAAATGCCCTGAATGATAATATGGAACTGGGTTATATAGCCTTAGCATTGTTGTTCGCACACCTCCTAGAAGAATCTCCTCAGACCCGTGACTGTCTCATGCGAGCACATGTGCTGATCACCATAACTTCTGTCTAGCGTCTAATCAACTGGCCTTGCTAGTTGTTATCCGAATAACTCAGTAACCCTTATCTGTCTAATGTCCTGTCAGTAAAATGTCCTGTTCTATTAGTCTGAATGGCATCCACATGTATTAGACCTGTGATGGAATTACAGTCTTACCTATAATAGATCATATAGTTATAAGCAGTCTAATATATAAGAGTTATAAGCTATAAGTCCTAAACCATAAGCTACAGCTTATTCTGATGTTATAATATAAGAACTGTAAGGGCTCTCTCTGTCCTAAGTCACTCTTGGCCTTGCTTCCTTGTCTACTCTTCTAAAGGAAAGTCTTATCTAGTTTGACCCTGAATCTTCTCCCTGTCTGTCTTACATGTCCTAGAATCTTCCAACAGGCCTCAACTATATAGCTGTACAACTCTCTCATCTAGCAATACCATTCTAAACTGTTCAAACTGTATTTAAACATGATTATATAGAATCTACTTCTCAACAAGGTGAACATGCTGTTGATACATGCTCATTTAGTTTGCGGGTGTTACTGTAACTTCCTGTTAGCGTTTCTCAACTCTGTTTCCTGTGATGGTCTACTCTAGTCACAAGTTTGATGTTGATTGAGGGCTCAATTGCTTTACAAGTCTATCCATCAATGACTCCTCAAAAATGAAAGTGCACGGTGCATTTACAGTAAAGCCAAGCATTCATTAAGAAACAAAAAGAAAAAAAAATGCTTCATTTACCTCTATCGGGTTACAAATTCATCTATTATTCTCTAGATAAATCATCAAAAGAATGCATTTTACTTTCTACTCTCACTGTGTGGGTGGCCAGCGAGCTCTTCTCATATTTAAATGAACAGAGCTTCTGGAAGGAAAACATCCCACTTGACTGGAGTAGGCTACCCTTGGCAGTCACTTATCACTGACCAGGCCTGATACATGCTATTTTAAGGAACCATTATTCATGTCTCTTTGTTTCACTGCATAAAGGGAAGGCATTGAAAGGAGGCACTTTCTCTCTCATTGAGTTAATTAGTAAAAAAGTCTGCCTGTTGTGCTCTCTCTTCCATCTCTGTTCCATGTCTGTTTTAAGTATACACTACTGGTCAATCGTTTTATAAAACACTTTTTTAATGTTTTTATAGAAGTTAACCAAGGTGTGGCATTCAATTGATTTAAAACATACAGCTCTGAAAGAAAATTAACATACCACTGCAAAATCAACAGTGTCTCTGGTTTTACTTTTGATTGATATGTGTTTGGGGGTCTAAACACTCTAGACCCCTAAATAGCTAAAACGTATTATGTTTCCGCCCTGACAGCCACAGGCTAAGTCCTAAACCAACTCCTCCACCCTCAGACCTTGATTTGAGCATTCAGGCGTGCCTCCACCATTTGCACAAATGTCCCAAAGCTGAGGGAGCGAAAATGATCAAAGGTGTAGGGGCTAATTAGACTCTCCGATTTCCAGTTCCATTGAGTGTGCACCGATGCAGCCTTTGCTAACAAGCGGCTAAGGAAGTAGACTCCCATAATGCAATGGGTTACTTTTGAGCATGTGCAATTTTGCAAAAAAAATTGGATAGGCTGCTACATAAGCTTAAGCTGGTTCAGAATTCGCCAGCTCGTGTTCTTTCTAGGACACCTCCTATTGAGCACATTTCTCCAGTTCTAGATTTTGCTACTTACATATAAGGCAATTCATAATCTTGCACCACAATACCTTACTTAACTTCTCCATGTTTACACTCCTTCACATGCTCTCAGATCTTCTTCTTCAATTTCTCTTGTGGTACCTCGGATTCGACTAACCACCATGGGTGCCAGATGTTTTAGCTATGCTGCCCCCCGCCTATGGAACTCCCTTCCCCTTGATGTTCGAAATAGCCACTGCTTGTTGACTTTCAAAACGTGTCTAAAGACACATCTTTTTATACAGGCTTTTTAGAAAATGTTTTATTTCGTTTTTACTGCACTGTTTCTCTTTATGTGGCTTGTTTGTTGTAATTTGTTTTATGTATATTTCTTGTGAGGCGACCTTGAGTGTTATGAAAGAAGCCATTAAATAAAATGCATTATTATTATTATTATTATTATTAGTGATCGAAAATAAAATTATTAAATGTTTGATTATGGTAAGTTCATCTTTACATTTTTTATTTTTGAAAAATGAAACCGTTTTTGCTGGCATTACTTGTGTAATATTTAGTGTAATAAATATGTAAATGGAAAATTACTCATTTAACTTGTTTGCAATTAATATAAAATATTACACACACACTGTTCAGGTCAATTTGACCTGGCAGTTAGAATGGAGACTACAAAGAGTGTAAATATTAATGTCACACAGCCAAAAAAAACGCAGCACGGCAGCAGTAATTTAACTCAGAGGGTGTTAAAAATAGCACTCTCTTAGTGTTTATATAGTTATCACGGAATCCAAGTTAAATAAAATAACACTTTTGATAGTGTTCAATCTGACACTCACAGTGTTTTTTTTAAACAGTAGAGTGTATTTTTAACACTCAATTGTGTTTTTCCCTTTCATTAGCAGTTTTAATTTCAAATTTTCGTATTTCCAGGCATGCCTTCTTATGTAAATGTGACAGATTTCATGAGGAGCTCTTGTAGTACAATAACAGTCATTGTAAGTTTTAGATTTTATTTTTACAAATTGAAATCCAACTGAAAGGATATCTAACAGTTGTAATATTTCATCACCCACAAACTGCATTCAGTAAATCTGCAATGGCGAAGTACTTACAAAGTAAACAAAACTAGCGAAACTACATCGATGGAAACTCTCAGTAATGATTGCAATCAATAATACCACTTACAGTTTATATTAGATTTGAAAAGTAAAAAATATTATTATTGTTTAATAAATACACAAAGTAATCAATTCATTAATGAACGAAGCAAGACATTTATGAAAACCATAGAGATGGAATAGATAGAAAGGCCATTCCAATGCAAATCGATGTAGCAGAATGGTCAGAGCGGCAGCCATTTTTTTTATGTGTACCATTCCATTGCAAAGATTCAGCGGCCTACTTCTGCATTAAACCGATTAGCATGTTGTCACCGTGACAACTAACAAAAATTTACATTTTGTTGTGTACTAATCGAATGACCGCACCAATCAGTTCAATGGCCTTTCTATCCATTCTATTTCTATGATTAATACAAACATTTCAGAAAAAAATGTGCAGCAAAGCATTCTGGGAAATTGTGATATTTTGCCTAACACTTTACAGTGTTAAAGTAACACATTTTTTAAACTCTCACACTGGGGTTCTGTTGTGTTTATATAATATTCACAAGTGTTAACACTGTATAGTTAACACTGGACAAACAATATTAAGATTAAGTTTAACTTTATTGTCCCACAAGTTGGAAAATTGACTTAGGCTATAACCCATGCTGCAGCCATAGTAGAACCACACATTACATATAATTAGAAAACATACTGAAAGTATGAGTAAATTACATAATAACATACAACAATAAAACAAAAATCACATACAAACAGGAGCACATCAATTAAGGCACAAGTCTGCTTACCTACCGCTATTTAAAAGTGTTATGGACAGAGGGATAAAATACTTTTTTAATCTATTTAACCTGCACCGGGGCACTCTAAACCTCCTCTCAGAGGGCAGTAGCTGATACTCATGTAGAACATGAGTGGGGTCAACAAGCTACCTTGTTGGCCAGTTTTAGTGTAGTCTGCTCATAGATAGACTTCAATGATGGGTGCTGTCCCCACTCTATAACTTTCCAAGTGCCTCCCCCCTTACTCTTACCTGAGTTTGCGTTCCTATCGGAGTGCACCAAAGAAAAACCTTCCAGGGCGATGAGTGTGTCTGGGACGTCCTCTTGTAGCCAGATTTGCCGCAGTGGTGCAGATTGCTTTCTTTTGAAATGAATGGACTTACGCCGGAACACAACCAGTTTGCCATGCCTGGTGTGATTCCAGCAGAAGAGCGCCGGCCTGGTATCCCAACACGTTGGAGTTGAGCATTTTGTTATAAGTTCCCAGACGATTAAAATCAGGAACAGTACTTTCGACGGAAGCATTGTTGTGTAAAATTTTACATTTCACAATGTTAAACACTGACGAACAAATTAGACACTACAAAGCAGCAGCAGGGTAGCCCGGGTCACAACAGAGCAGCGCCACCGGAAGTGGATTTTCAACACTAGACAATTTATTGTGCAGACCCAAACATATTTGTTTTCTTTTCAAGTATGAGACACAATTTGATTGCTTATCCCTCTCATCCAACCACACACACAAATACTCACACAACAGACAGAAACACACACATCATTTGTTTGAAGATGAGGATATTGTCTCATAGCTATCCACTCTTACGAGACACTAATATAAAAAATGCCAAATTGGGGTGTTCCACATGACGTATTTCACATGGTAATCAGTGGTTCAACCCTGACTATAGCTTCTCAGACTTTGCTCAGAACATCCAGCATGAGGCAATGCATATTAGCATAGCGCTGCCCGGGATTTGGTATAGATAAATTGGATTATCTACCTTGCCACGTCACCCTGTTTTAATTCCTTGTGTGCAGGTAAGGCACCTGTAAATTAAATTGAAGAAGTATAGTTGGTGAGTGTAGTCATCCCACGCGTGAGCTGAATAAATGCATCCATGTTTGATGAGCTGTGTGAACAGAATTTGCCAGCTTGTCGACGTGTGGTTTGATGAACCATTGAAACACCTTTCAGCATCCCTTATCTGTCCGAGGAGTTGCGGATCTGCTGACAAGGCAGTGTCAAGAAGAATTGGGAGGGGGGGGGTTCCTTACAGTTGAACATAAAAGGAGAGTTAAACTGTTATTACATTAGGTTGAACTGTCACAATATAAAAATGTCAAATATCTGGTTGCAGAACTTTTATTTATGATATTGCAATAATCAGAAATCAGAAATAAATACCTGTGAAGAAAATATCAAAAGCTTAATATTTAAAATGTATAAAAAATTATGAAAACACAAACAATTTACAATTATCTACCTTCCCAATTCCCATTAACCCTGCTTTGTCTGCAGCTATGCAACTGCTTGGACAGAGCTTTGAGATGGCTAGGGGGGCGCACATGGTTCATCCAACCACATGTCATCCAGCTGCCAATTTCTTTCACACTGCTCATCCAACAAGGACGTTGTCATGCACGGGATGATTACATTCACCAAATATATTTCCACAATTGAATTTACAGACGCCCGAGCTACACACAAGGAGTCACTGGAGAGAAACGTGGCATGATATATAATCTATACCAAATCCCAGGCAGCGCTATGCCAATTTGCGGTGCCTCTTTCAGGAGGTCCGGGCCAATTCAGACAACCCATAGGGGCCGCTTATGTCCAATATGCCTAGAAACAGCAATGCCCTGAATCTAGATGTATTTTTTAAAGATTGGTATGTGGTTGGGTTAAATTAAGAAATTTGTTTTATTCCATAAACTGCTGACAACATTTCTCCTAATTTATCAACAAGTATATTGACATTAAGAGCATTTATTTGCCGAAAATGACAACTTTTCACAAAACTAAAAGAGTGTTGTCAGACCTCAAATAATGCAAATAATCTAAGTTCATATTCATTTTTATACAGCAAAATACTGTGTTAACTTCATAAATCAATATTTTGTGGATTAATAATAATTTAATAATAATAATAATTGTTTTTCATTCCTCTTGGCGCGTGGTAAAAAATTGTAGCCTCTTTTTCATTCCTTTACACCAGTCTTACACATTGATGTTGCATAACCTTATTGGACTCCTAGAGTTAAAATTCAAGCAGCTAAGCTTTGTTTGATTGTAACCATCCATCTTCCTCTTTATTACATTCCAGAGGTTTTCAATATATTGAGTTAAGAACAACTTGCAGTGGTCTATTAATGGTCTCCAAATTAAGAAACCATGAGCTCATCCATAATTAATCGTGATTAAATGGTAATTTCTGGTGCCACCTTGGTGAATGAATGTATCAATTTCTATAAAACACATACATTTCTGGATGTTCAGAAACCTTTGACCAGTAGTGTATGCGTTGTGATATACTATTTGGTGTGAATGTGTCACCAGACATCCTGTGATGCTAGACTTAAAATCATATCTACATCATTGATGCATCCAGTCATATTGGTTCATTACATACTCTTCGTAAAAGACAGCCATTCTTCCAGTGTCACAGAGCTGAGGGGTGTGATTAACGTGTGTGTGTGTGTGTTTATACCCTAGCAGACGTCCCTTCCCACTCCAGGATGTGTGACTGTGACGTGCCCTCAGATCCCGCCAGTCCCACCCTATATGGCGAGTCTGCTGACACCTATTACCATGTGGACCGCTGGCAAAAGCTCCGCACCGCTGTCCGCAAGCTAGAGTTCTGGGAAAACTTCAGCGCTGAGCTCATTGGAAGTGGCTTCTTCTCCAAAGTCTACAAGGTCCGCTCTAACCCCAGTCAAATTTCTGTCCACTAGAAATGTGTATTGAATCAGCAAACTAACCAGTACACAAGTGCAGCGCACTGTTTTTAGTCGGAGACAAATTGTCCCACATTAATTCATATATTAATATATTATTTAAATATTACTTTACAAGATTTAAACAATAAGTCTTGTTAGAGAGAGCTCTGCCTCTGATAATATTGGCCACCAGTTGAGGGTACACATCTGTAAAACTTCTTTCTTTCCTCTCAGGTGGTTCACAGCACCAGCCACAAGGTGATGGTAGTGAAGATCTATAAAAACGATGTTGACCAGGACAGCATTGTGCGGGAGATCAGCCTACTACAGAAACTGTCTCATCCTAACATAGTCAGGTACATCCTATAAAGTTTCTCTCACCAACAACTTATTTGCTAATTCTTTTCTGTTTAATTTCCTGGCTAGGAAACTGCTATTTTTATTGCACTCGAGCTGTCACTCGAGCAGTTTTTACAACTTGCCATCTCAAAAATGTTGTTGAAGCCATTGATGGCTGCTTTTTTGTGTGCGACAAATGGTTGATGAACCGGGTGCGTGCCACTCGCCATTCCACAGATCTGGCCAAAGAGTTGCGTAGCTGCTGACAAAAGGCAGGATATGGGGGAATTGATAGGGAGAAAATTTTAAAGAAAATAAAAAACAAGTGTACAACACTAGTGTATGTCTGCTTGCTTTAAATGTGTGAAGTAGTTTAGATGCTGTCAGTTTAAATTTATGGATTGCTATATCTGCATCAGAACTACAGAAATCAATTTCAAAGTACTGTAACTGTTTTACAGTAATGTTGGTGTACTACAACATAACATATATATATACACTCACCTAAAGGATTATTAGGAACACCATAGTAATTCTGTGTTTGACCCCCTTTTGCCTTCAGAACTGCCTTAATTCTACGTGGCATTGATTCAACAAGGTGCTGAAAGCATTCTTTAGAAATGTTGGCCCATATTGATAGGATAGCATCTTGCAGTTGATGAAGATTTGTGGGATGCACATCCAGGGCACGAAGCTCCCGTTCTACAACATCCCAAAGATGCTCTATTGGGTTGAGATCTGGTGACTGTGGGGGCCATTTTAGTACAGTGAACTCATTGTCATAGTCAAGAAACCAATTTGAAATGATTCGAGCTTTGTGACATGGTGCATTATCCTGCTGGAAGTAGCCGTCAGTGGATGGGTACATGGTGGCCATAAAGGGATGGACATGGTCAGAAACAATGCTCAGGTAGGCCATGGCATTTAAACAATGCCCAATTAGCATTAAGGGGCCTAAAGTGTGCCAAGAAAATATCCCCCAAACCATTACACCACCACCACCAGCCTGCACAGTGGTAACAAGGCATGATGGATCCATGTTGTCATTCTGTTTACGCCAAATTCTGACTCTACCATCTGAATATCTCAACAGAAATCAAGACTCATCAGACCAGGCAACATTTTTCCAGTCTTCAACTGTCCAATTTTGGTGTGCTCTTGCAAATTGTAGCCTCTTTTTCCTATTTGTAGTGGAGATGAGTTTTACCCGGTGGGGTCTTCTGCTGTTGTAGCCCATCCGCCGCAAGGTTGTGACTGTTGTGGCTTCACAAATGCTTTGCTGCATACCTCGGTTGTAACGAGTGGTTATTTCAGTCAAAGTTGCTCTTCTATCAGCTTGAAGCAGTCGGCCCATTCTCCTTTGACCTCTAGCATCAACAAGGCATTTTCGCCCACAGGACTGCCGCATACTGGATGTTTTTCCCTTTTCACACCATTCTTTGTAAACCCTAGAAATGTTTGTGCGTGAAAATCCCAGTAACTGAGCAGATTGTGAAATACTCAGACTGGCCCGTCTGGCACCAACAACCATGCCACGCTCCAAATTGCTTAAATCACCTTTCTTTCCCATTCTGACATTCAGTTTGGAGTTTAGGAGATTGTCTTGACCAGGACCACACCCCTAAATGCATTGAAGCAACTGCCATGTGATTGGTTGAGTAGATCATTGCATTAAGGAGAAATTGAACGGGTGTTCCTAATAATACTTTAGGTGAGTGTATATACATATATACATGAAAATATCTCTCGGCTGCTAGGCTATATATGTTGTGCCCTGTGCGTGATCTCGTGGGATTGCGGTAGCAGAATATTTAAATAACACTTACCTGATGGCTGCTACCGCGAGATCACGCACAGAGGACAACATGTATAGAGCCTAGCAGCCGAGAGTAGCAGCCATGAGGCAAGTGTTATTTAAATATACTTCTGGTGTACTTAGAAACTTTTCAATGCCTCGTTTCATATATGTACAGAACCTAAATGTACTACTGTGAAAGTTTGGTAACATTGCCGGCATTATTAGTGGGGTTATTTACGAGATACCAACTTGGTTCCATTAGCGCCTGCACTAAGCCATTCGTCTGATAGGGCTAACTCAACCAATGTTATAACAAGGGAAAAAGCTTAGGGGGCAAATGACCCTAGGTTTATATTACATCACTTTAAACACTTCAACGAACAGGCCTTTTTAAACAACTTTGCCCTGGTATCCTGGAACGATATTAACCATCCTGTCAGTAGAAGAAGCCTTGTTCTTTAAAAGTGCCTTTTTTGCCATGCAGATATAGCCCTTGGTTCTCTCTAATACTGACTACCCGCCTCACCCAACACAAAAACATCCTGTGGCACACTGCATTAGCTTCACACATTCCCTATGACCTGCAACTCTTCAGGGAAGTCAGGAGCCGGTGTTACGGTTCAACTGGTTTTCGGATTAACTGGTGATCTTCCAGATGCAACGTAGGCATGGCATGAGAAACCCAGGTAAACAATGAGACATCTAGGTGCCTTTTTCAATGCTGTTATAAATAATGCAAACATCAATAAATCGTTTAACTGTTCATGTTGTAAATCTTATTTGTGACACATCACAGTCCCGTTTCATGTGTTGTAAGTAAGTGTATTTAAACAGTCTGAGGTGTTTGTTGACGCCGCAGCTCGAACGCAGAGTTAAGACCGCTTGTTAGCAATGTGCAGCACGCACAGATTAACTTGTGGTACAACATCTGTACCTACCATCGGTCATAGGCTATGCTCATATCTTTTAGACCTACAATGAGCTATTCCTTAACATGGGCAACACAACAGTTGAGGTGTAAAAAACAAAGTTTCCACATGTGAACATGTTGCACGAAGCTCTAGGTCATGTTACAAAAGGAAATCCATTGACCCAATACTTTGAATAAAGAAAAGACAACAATGAACAACGGAAAAAATATTGTTTATTTTAAAATATACAGCCCTTACAAAATCGATGCCAAACACACACACTGTGGTACCATTTACTGCAGGTGGTGCACTCAATCTGAAAGAGAAACACTACAAATATTCAATAACTTTTTTGCTCTTAGAGTACACCCAGTGATTTTAGGGTAACCTAAATATGGTCGATCCCAGTTTTCCATTTAAGTGTTGGTCTGCAGCTGAAATACGCTTCTTGCCCAATCATCAGTGTCAGCCCCTGAGCTCTCCTCCCCACAAGCCTGACACAGCTGGGATAAGTCTTCTGTGAAATGTGACACAAGCAATAATGTAGTGTAATTTTAATACAGACAACATTTAAGTATACCTGGTAGAGTACTCCATACCTGTGTCATTCAACAAGGACATTGTCATGTCTAGTCTCAATTTTGGAACACCCTCCTGGTCCACAGGGTACTGGACAGTGTCCTGTTTTAAGATCAGCTCTGCAAGCTAAAAACTCTGTTAAGTATAATAATGTTGATTCATGGCCACATAGATATTCACATTGTTACCTTGCACACAAAAACTTTACATGATGTTGTGTTCTGCTTTTTGGGATGGGCAACGGTGGAGCATGTCCATTTCCCAATAGCCGGATAAGTTTCCAGACAAAGCCTCTACATAGAATATTGAATGATTCGTTTTCCAGTTTTACCTTAAGCCGTGTAAGATCTTTTCAATCCAAGGTGAGTTGAATGTTAAAATGACTACACTGTGACAAGCTACTGTTAGCCTATAGGTAAACAATCACAAGTGCTTCATTGCTCCCTCAATATTTTCCAAAGTGAGAACTTGATTATTAAAGCTGGTACTTTACCCACCTTGTCACATCCATGCAATAATCAATTTGTTTTTGCGTGGCCCCAAATGGGTCCACATACAAGGACCTCTTCTCCTTGAGATACATGATCTATGGAAATGTTGGTTACAAATGATAGCAACCACTTGTACACCAGCTGTTGTCATATAATTTATCTGAATCTGTTAACATTGAAGATGGCTAACAATGAGTATCCAGTGTCCCTAATGGCAAACTGCTCCAGCAGCCACATATTGTTTTAAAAGGTCAAGCAAAGAACAAACAAACACAATATGCACACGTCTCAGGTAAATCATCCTACTTTTTTTTCTAAATCATTTTTTGGAGCCCTGCCAGACCTAAAATTATGGTTTAGGCATCAATAAAGCTTGCCCTCGTTCTACAGCCCACAAAGCATAGGTATGCATTCACAACCAATGAGTACAAGTTACCTGTAATCCACAGTTTCTTACTACTTAAAAAGAGATTTACCAGACAATAACAAACTACCTCTGTCTCCAACTTCTTTCCCGGGGTCAGAATAGACTTTGTATGGCCCAGCTTTTAAAAAATATCAATGACAATCACAGTTACTTCTGAAATTCATAATTTAGGGTGTAATTTGTGGAGTTTTCCTCACACATCTCTGCATTCTTTGCAGCTTCTGGAGTCTTGTGCATATGGATGGTACTCCAGCTGTTGGTGAAATGCATGTTTGTGTGCAGTGTATGTGTTGCAATAAACAGTGACACACTATCACTCTCTTCACTATGTATTCTCACTCACTATCATCTATCTACTATCCAACCTACTCAACAACCCACAAAATTGGGAAATGCAACTCAGATGTTTATAGTCTACTCCTCAACACTGCTTTTAGATGCCTTTGCATCTACTTTCCCTAAGTGCTAAATTAATTACATTCATGTTTACTTTGGATGACAGTGTGTACAGATCAATCTTAATAAATTATTTAGTAATATAGTAATGTCCAGGAATAATCTTTTTTCATTAGGTTTATTTGTCTTTAAATAATTAAAGTTCAAAGTTTAAAGTATTTATTGTCAAATGAACCAAACGATTCAGAATTGTTCATAACTTCATAGGAACAGCTGAAGAGAGCCACTAAATGTTAGAGAGAGAAGGGATGACATGCAGCAAATTGTTGTCTTTCCTTTAGTCACAGTGTTGGGTCAATGTAATGTATTTCCTATTGTAACATGACTAGAGCTTGCATTGAATTTGAGCTTGCATTGAATTTGAGCTTGCATTGAATTTGAGCTTGCATTGAATTTGAGCTTGCATTGAATTTGTGCAGCATGTTGATGTGTGGAACATTTGGTTTTGTTCTTTACACCACAACTGTTGTATTGCCCATGTTAAGGATTAGCTCTTTGTAAATCAAAATTATGATATGAGCATAGCCTATGACCGATGGTAGGTACAGATGTTGTACCACAAGTTAATCTGTGCACGCTGCACTTTGCTAACAGCGGTCTTAACTCTGCGTTCTTAACAGGCATCGAAACAGTCATCTACATGTCTCATGCCTTGACTGGGCTTCTCATGCCACGGCTACGTTGAATCTGGGAGATCACAAGTTAATCCAAAAAGCAGTTGAACAGAAACACCGGTACACACAGGCAGTTAGGGTAGCTGAGGATAGCTTTTACAACAGAAATTTACATCCTGTAGCAAAAATTTAAAAAAGTTCTCTGTCACCACCGATAAGCATTTTGGTATGGCGTTCCATGCTTTTCACCTGGCTACCCCCACTCTGGCCAGTGGCTCTGCACCACCGCAGTAACTTGCCCAAGTTTATGTGCTGGTCATGGGTGAACCTCAGCCATGTTCAAGGTCACAAACTACACTGGACACTGCGCTAATTAATCTCCAAAAGAGCTTCAGTGTCATACAACACACCTTCTGTGGCCAACAACTTGTCCTAAACTCTAGTAAAACTAAATGCATGCTCTTCAACCAATCGCTCCCCGCACCTGCCTGCCCAACAAGCATCACCATTGTGGACGAGTCTGAATTAGAGTATGTGGACACCTACAATTACCTAGCGGTCTGGTTAGATTCCTCACTCTCCTTCCAGACCCACATTTACCATCTCCAAACAAAAATTAAATCTAAAAATGGCTTCCTGCTCTGCAACAAGACACTCCTTCACCCACGCTGCCAAACATGCCCTGGTAATAATGACCTTCTGACCAATCCTAGACTTTGGTGATGTCATTTACAGAAAAGCCTCAAACTCCCTCCTGAGAAAATTAGATGTAGTCCATAGTGACTTGCACTAGTTGGCTGGCACTCGACACACACTCAGTGCCCAACTCATTGGTATCAACTCATCTACAAGTCCTTACTACGCGAAACTCCATCTCTCTGGTCACCCCAAAATCCCTTATCTCCTTCGGCCGCCTATCCTTCGAGTTCTCAGCTGCCAACGACTGGAACAAACTAGAAAAATCTCTGAAACTTGAGACCACCATCCTCCACACTGCCTTTAAAGAACTACTATCAGACCAGCTGTTTGACCACTGTACATGTTGACTCTCCTTCCTCATTCGCACCTTGTCTTTGCCCAGATAATATGTATTTTGCAGATTCATCTGCAGTTATCTTTTTGTGTGTGTCTGCACAAAATAATTTGTTACCTATTCCATTGTTCTTGCCCTGCCACTTTGCATTCAGACTGACCTCTCTAACTTAGAGAATTTTATTTCCTATTGTATACTCTGAGTATCTGCATTCTGTATTTTATCTTTTTTTGTACCTCATGTGTAACTTTGTCATCTTGCACCATTACGCTTTATCTTGACCTGGTCACATTGCAAAGATAATATTTTCTCAATCGGTCTACCTGATTAAATAATTTTTTTATTTTATTTCACCTTTATCACAACAACAATACATTTTCTTACAGTCTCATTTTGCTTAACCTCCCTTATTTGGACGTATGGCAAAATGTCCAAGTCACATTTGGAAATAATTTGCTACATTCTATTTACTGTTTTCTCTGGGGTTTCTGTCCTTTTGTGTGTCTTTTAAAAAAGTAAATGAAAGGAAAATGTACAGGTGGTTAACTCTCTGGGTAAAGGTTGGAGGGCATAGATTAAGGCAACAGAGTACTGTATACTTTGGGACATCAACTTTCTGAGAGGCCATGGGTACAGCTGGAGCTCTAGAGTGAAACCCTGTCACGTAGGCCCATTATTGCCATGACATACATATACAAGGTGTGAAGGTTCAGTGTTTGTCCAAGCAATCTTATTAGGCTTTCTTATTAGGCTGTGTCAAAGTCACAGTATCAGAGGTTAATAAAAAGTACAAGTTATCTGCTGTGGTCAGTGCTTAATATGGAGAGTCAGGGTTGAAAAGCAAATATTATTCCAATACAATATGTACCTGGCACTCAAAGGGCATCCAGTCCTTCTCAAACAATGACATGAAAATAAACGTCACTTTCCTCAATCTTAAATAGCGATCTTTTCTGTAAATAGTGCACAACTACGAACTCCTCCCAATTGGGATCCACACTGTTTAAATAACTCACTGTTCTAACGCACCAGCTTCACAGATTTGGAATAAAAAGCATGCTGATATTTCCAGAAGTTGTATGTCAGGAATTATTATTGGGGCCTAAACAGTTAACAGGTGTCGATGTAGATTTCTGTTTTTGTCAACCCAGACCCAAATCATTTGTGACTCAGTAGGTTGGTTGTAGTAAGACCTCATTTACTTTTTTCACCTTATCCCCAAACACATTCATTTGAAATCTTATGTAACTTGTGTAAACTGTATAAATTGTGTACAGTAATAAGACTTGGCTTAGGAAACATGCTGTGAAGACAGACGAAGCCGGGACTCAGTCCCACGCAGGCAAGGGACCACATTATGTGTCCAGGGCTGTGGTATTATTAACTGCCATCCTAAATTCTCCCATTTCTCATTATCCTCCCTTTGTTGTGATTCATTCTAGGTACCTTGGAATCTGTGTAAAGGAAGATAAACTTTACCCTATTTTAGAGGTGAGTGTGACTTTCTACACCTCGGTTTGGTGACGTGTTCACACTCAATTGATGCAATGTGGAAACAAACTAGTCTGTGTCTGAGATGTGTGTGGCGGTCTGTGTGTAATTCAGCCTCTCCCTTGTTTTCTTCCTTAAAAATATACTTGATCTCCAGGTCTTCCAGTAAGTGACTGAGGGCTGATGGGTTCTCTCTGATTCAATATGTGACCATGGGCTGATGGGTTCTCTCTGATTCAATATGTGACCATGGGCTGATGGGGTCTCTATTTGTTTCAGTATGTGAGTGGGGGCTGTCTGGAGGAGCTTCTAGCCAGGAAGGATGTCTCTCTGTGCTGGAGGGAGAAAGTGGACCTCGCTTGTGACATCACAAGGGGAATGATCTATCTCCACTACAAGAACATCTACCACAGGGACCTCAACTCCAAGGTAGCGTTCAATAAATTGATCTGGTTGTTTATCTCTGCTTCAGAACGTGCATTCGTTTAGAAGAACATTATTTACAGGCAATGAGCAAGGTACACTGATCTGATCTTTTGTGGACCAAGTGGGTGGAGCTATCAACAGCTGTCAAGGAAGCAGGGAAAGTGTATGTATTGACTTAGAGGAAGCTGGGAGTGTATGTGTAAAACCGATTGGATGGTAAGCTATGTAGTGTATGACAAATTTGAAAATTTTTATTGAAGTGCAATGTCAGCTGACACCATGCTGTCTGATCTTGCAACAGTCGTTTTGAGAAAATGCAGGACACATAGTTTTGAGGGTCAGTTGGCATTCAGCTGGAGACTAACTCTCTCACTTATAGAGAAGATGGCAGTCTGTACAAATCGTCTTTTTTATTCTCAACCTATCACAGTTGCCAGGTTCCAGAGAAGAGCAGGTTAGTTATGTTAGGTCAAGGCACAAAGCAACAGGCCCAGTCTGTTGTCATGATAATTGTCTTTCATTCGGGGCGGTATTGTACACACACCAGCACACACACACTGACATACAGAGACGTGGTCTAGTACTGACATTTATCACGTCACCCGGAGGGACTCTCCATTTGGCTTTCGTTTTAATGGTGGCACTTTGCCAGGAACTAACTTGTGTTTCTGCAACTTGTTTCATTAGAGCTGGCATTAGCATACACACATTTATCGTATGACAGACAAACACTCGCCGTCTTCACAGTTACCCAGAGTGTTTCAACAGAGCACTGCTACCACTGATGCAGTTTACAGACATGACCAAAAATCTCATGTGGAAAGTTTTGGTCACTAAAGGAACCTAGATTACATGCAGTCCTAGCCAGACGTGCATGGTAATTATTAGTAAAAAAATGATACTGTGCAAGGTATTTTCTGAATTAAGTATAACTTAATTATTATGACATTTACACTCACAAGTTTGGGCTGCGTAGCACATCGTACATCTCAGATTGAAGCCATCACCAGAGTTCAGTGGTGTAAAAAGTACTTGAATTCCATACTTAAGTAAAAGTACAGATATCGATCTTAAAAGTGACTTTAGTAAAAGTAAAAGTCACCCATAAGAAAACTACTTAAGTAAAAGTCTTAAAGTAGCTCATCTTAAATGTACTTAAGTATCAAAAGTATTTATCTGGTGTTAAAATGTACTCAAAAGTATCCAAAGTAAAAGTACAAAGAGAGGAAAAGATACAGAAATTGTTTTCTTTCTTGCTCCAAGCTTTATTTATTGTCTCCCTACATCACATTTAACATGAACCATCACTTTGAACTTTAACTTGTGATACAGTACCTATATACTATATGTTTTAGTTTCAAAGTAGTCAAGCCATAATCTGAACCCAAATGTTTGGGGAAATATTTCAT